>JAWWMS010000015.1:20196641-20217617 GCA_035048045.1 Chlorospingus semifuscus
TTCTTAGCTAGCCTTCTGATGAAATCCTTTCTTCTGTTCTTTTAGTATAGTTTTAATATAATATATATCATAAAATAGTAAATCAAGCCTTCTGAAACATGGAGTCAGATCCTAATCTCTTCCCTCAACCAAAACCCCTGTGAACACCTGGGTGTGAACACGGTCGCACCCAGGGATGGAGAGCTCCAATGAACCCTGCACAAAGCCCACACTGAGGGCAAACCCCACGTTTACTGCTCTGTGTGTGTGTCTCTGCCCAGGGTTTGACTTTGCTCAGGAAGGAGAGGGCTGCGGGCAGCTGGAGGGAGGTGAGCTCGGCAGGCAGGAGAGCGTTCCAAGGGCACTGTCCTGGCTGAAGGCAGGGCCCCGCTGTGCGGCTCCGCTCCGGCGCTCGCAGGGACGTGTGTCCTTCTGTCCTGGCTGCTGTCCCCACCTGGTGTCCCAGCACATCAGCACTCTCGGGCACTTGTCACTTCTTATCTCCGAGGAGGGGGCTGTTCCTTCCCCCGTGCTCACAGCAGGGGTTGGATTTGGAAGCAGAATTCCCGGGGAGCGGTGACACTCGCAAGGTCGAGCTGTCACCCTGTGGCTGGCAGAGCTGCTTGGCTGTGTCTCCATCCACAGCAGGCACACCTCTCCCTTCTACCTCTTCTGAGGCAGCAATACGTTAATTGAAGATTATTAATTAGATTAATTGTAAAACTTCCATGAATCGCCGCCTTCTAGATCCCAGTCTATAATCATTTGCCTTCCATGGCCTATTAGATGGGGCCAGTTAAGGTTTTATCCTTTTTCAATATCAAGAAATCATTATTTTCATTGCTCAAAAACACAGACTGGGCAGAGCTGGGCTCACCTGCTACAACCTGGACTTAAAAAGAATGCCCCAGAAAAATGGTTAATGAATTCCTCCAGTTGTGCTCTGCTGAGCACAAGGGGCTTTAGGGCTGCATTCATTTGCTCTCTGGCCAAAATCTCCTGCAAAAATCTTTGCTGAACCTGTGAGTAGGAGCATCCGAGCTGGGTTTCATCAATACCCTCAACTCTGCCCTGATTTTAAATTGAATATTCAAGTTACAGCTGAGTTCAGTAGGGCTGGTTGAAGGGAGAGAGAGAGATTCAAGCTGTTCTCCCAACTGGGAAAAAACAATCTGAAACTTTAAAAATGCAAGTCAGTTCTTCATTTTGATGCTGCATAACTGTCTGTGTGGCTGGGAGAAGCAAGAGGACTGTAATTGCAGACAAAATCTCTATTTCCTCTAATTGTTCCTGTAACTTGATTTACTTTGGAAATACTTGGTGGATGCTTTCCTTATTTACTGTCTCTCCTCACTGCTATCACTTTCCCTGCCTTGACTGATGAAGCACATTCATAATTTCTCTCCATTTGGTGTGGACTCAGGAGCAGTTTGTGCAGATAAGGAGCTTCTGGCAAAATGGTTAATATCAATCTAGAACTGAATGAGTGATTTATGGGGGAGAGGCCGTGTGAAACCAGAGACACACCAGATGGAGCTGGGATTTCAAGAGCACGGAGGAAAATCTGAGCATGATGAAGTTCTTCTGTAGATAGGAAAAGGAAGATGTTTGGAGGTGGGAGAAGCCAGTGGGAATGTTTCTTTCCTTGGACTTTAGACCCTCAAGGCTTTGGTGAAATACCTCCAGGAGAATTTCCAAGTGGTTTGAGGGCTTCACTTGGCCATCCAGGCTTAACTAATATGGATTTGGGGTACAGCATTACCCCCAGCACCCCAACAGGCTCACATGCACGTGTTTGATCCATATCTTTTGGGATGGCAGGGAATGCAGACTGATTTCCATGGCATCCTGAGAGGATGCTCTCCTCAGCCTCCCTTTTCCTGCCTTCCACGCTGCTGTGGGTTTTCTGCTCACCTCAGGATCTTTAAGACTGGATTTCTCCTCCCATCTCCTGCTTCTGGAGGCAGGCACAGAGCCTTGCTGGCCTTCCACTCAGGTGTGTTCCTTGCTCAGCTGGTTCTTCTTTTCTTTCCCATCTATTTTCTTAGGACTTCCATGGAGCTTGGACACCTGGGCTCAGCTACAGCTCAGAGCTCCTGTCCTCCCTGGCCATGTGTGCTGAGGAGGTAAGGAGGCTGTAACAGCTGCTTTAATTTCCTCAGGTCTCCCGTCAGCTGCTGCCTCACAGCTCCAAGGGCTCCCACCTCAATCCAAACTAACCAGTTTTTGGCCACGACTCCAAATCCATTCCGGATCTTATTTCCCATGTGCTCTGTACAATGTTTTGTCTCTGGACAATTTTTTCCTTTTAATTTTGCAGTGAAAATTACCTAAGCTGGCTGAAAGAAGTGTTTCAGAGCTGACTTGTTGATTGCAAGCCAGAGCTGAGGGCTGCCTTATAGAGATGTTTTCTTTGGGAATAATCAGCCCGAAGCCGGTCTCGGAGGAGGGTCGCAGATGAGAGCTATCAACAGAGGGGTTTATGGAACACAAGCTTTGCACTTCAATTTCAATGCAGATAAAATCTTCCATGTGAAGAGGATCCTTCCCTTGTCACTTCTGCAGAGAGAGATTTTATTAACACCAATTGCGTGGAAACGGGGGGCGGCCGTGGTGCCCCCACGGAGATAAAAAGGCATTAATGCACTTAGGCTGTGACAGCAGAGAGCAGCTGGGTTTGGTTTATGTTCCTCTGGACCCCAGGGGCACTTCTGCACGAGCAGGGCGGGACTTTGGGGCCGAGTTCAATGGCTGAAATATCGCATGGAAAGGCTGGGAAGGAGCAGGAGCAGCCTGGGATGCAGAAGGTGGGTGGCAAGGTCTCGAGTGGGCCCAGCTCTGTGGCAGTGTGGGTAAGGTGTAAGACCTCAGGATTGCTGGAAATGGGGTGTTGAGTCTGAGGATGGGCAGGTGATTGTGGGCAAGTCCTGCCTGGATGCTGTGGTGGCTGGGTGCTGGCATCCCAAACCCTTGTGGGGTTGTTCCTACTGCTCCAGTCACAGTCATGGGTTGTGTATCCTGGTTTTCCCTTTCCAACAGAGGCATTTTCACTGTCTCATGTTACTGTTGGACCTGGAGCTGAGCTTTAGGCTGACCCACACAATGGATATGGGAAGCTTTGGGAAAGGATTGTCCTTGATGTGGGACACACATCAGAGTCCTGCACCCATCGTAGTTTCTCTTACAGGATCCCTGAGCAGGAGAAGGGCTGTGGCCCCATTTCCAAGCCCCATGACCTGGTTTTGCTGAGGTTCCCCATTTTCAGATCAATCCCAAACTCCCCTCATTCCATGGGCCAGGGTTTTAAAGCCCCACTGCACAAACTGCTCCCACCTGGCACAGCCGAATCTGGGAGGGAGAGAGGGATGGATGGATGGATGGACGGACGGACGGACGGACGGATGGATGGATGAATCTCCCAGTCCTGGGCAGGAAATGGGCAGCACCCACTGGCTGGCTGCCTGATGGATCAGCACATCTCCTTCCATCAAACAGACTATTCTGAGGAGCCTGCAGCCAGTTCCCTGCATTTTGGAGCTCCTGGATCCTGCTGTTGGGAGTGGGAGCTGCTGCTGGAAAAGCTTTCTCCTTCTTGGTCATCTAATTTGGAGCTTTCCAATAAATAGGCTGCTCGACATTTTTTGATATAAAGGTCAACATCGTCTGGTAGACTCGAGGACTTCAAGATAAGTGGAGGAAATGGCATGAGGAGGCTGATTTGATAATGATCCTAATCCTGTGTCTGATCTCTGATAATGATGGTAACCCCATCAATGTGTGCTCATGTCACTGCAAATGGGGCTCAGATCATTTTTGGCAGAACTGATTCCTCTTAGCACAGAGTGGCTTTGCTGGAGGCTTTAACTGGTGCAAGAGCTGCCACACAGAATGCAGAATAGGAAGCTTAAATTGTTTTTAGGAAAAAAATCAATCAGAGCAAGTGTTTTTGGCTAAATAAGGTCTCAGTCTCCTGAGTCAGCTTTCCCAAAGCTGTTGGTGTTTGCTGATGAATTATTGTGGTCATGAGCACACAGCTGACACACCAGCCAAATGCAGCTATGGGTGGAGATTCATCTCAGAAAACACCTTTAAATTCCACAAATCCTTTTATTCAGGGCAGACCAGGACAAGGACTGCCCTTTTTTTGGTGCTACTGAGGAAGCTCTGTGCTTTGGGAAAGGTGAGAAGTGGTTTAGCACAGGAATTCCCTCTGTCCTCCCAGGCTGTGGGGAACAGATACTGGAGCATCTTTCATGCTGTGTGTGTTGGAGATGTTTTCTGGCCATTGTGTCATTTTTAGAAGTGCTGAAGGCAGAGCAGAGGGAAGTTTAGGAGGAAGTTCTGCCTCTGTAGACCCTGGCAGTGCTATGTCAGTGAGCTGTTGCACAGCACACACAGGGAGTGATGTCCAGACGGAAATACAGATCCACAGTGCACTTGGAATCTCTTGGAGGGCTCTCACAGCAGAGCTCTGCAGCATTCAGGGAAGTCTGGGGAGATCAGAGCTGCCAGGGCCTGGTTTCCAGTGTGCCCTTTTGCTTTGCTGTCTCTTGTGAATGCTACTTAAAATTTTCCCAAGTTAGGGATAAGTTAATTCCATGGTCCTCTTTTCCTGAAGGACCCCAGTGCCAGGATTATGTTTTGCTCCCAGATTTCTGGTTTCTAGTCTGATATATGGCACCAGTTCTCAGGGAACTTGCATTTCTCTTGTCCCCTTCAAATGCCTGGTTGTTTTTTGACTCCAGAGCTCTCTCAGTGACATTCTCCTAACAAGGCTCTCCTGGGGCTGCTTTCCCCTCGATACAATTTGTCTCGGGGGGTTGTGACTGCCTCCCACAGTCCCACAGCCTTTTTCTCTTTGGCCTCTGATCTCTGGCAGGCCTGTGCTGAGAGCTGATTGCCATCTCTCCTCAGGTGGATCACTCACTGCTCTGTAACTGGCTCGAGCCAAGGGGCTGCAGATATTGGATTCCTTTGATAAGGTGCCAGAGTGACACACTGATATCTGAGCCAAAGCTCTGAGTAAATGCTTTTGCCATCTCCCACCATGGTAGACTCCCAAATCCCAGCAGAAGCAACTTCTTTCTGTTGCTCAGCTGTTTGCTAGCAGGAATTATCTGCCCTGGCAGGAGATAGTTTGTGCTCTCTGTGTTTGTTAGGCTCCTGCTATCACTCACTCTGGGTAGAGAGAGGCATAAAACTCCTTCCAGGTGACTTTTGCAGGAAAAAATCAATTGTTTATCAACATCCTGGCAATCAATGGATGCAGTGATAGGTGCAGCTGTCTCTATTGGAGCTGAACCTTGATTGCTGAGAGGCCAGACCTGCTCCTAAATCCCCCCAGGCCTGGAGCTGCAGGGCCAAAGCCTGGAGCCAGATCCTTGGGGAGTTTCCTGGTGCTGTGCTGAGCCCTTCCCTTGCTCAGGATGTTGGTGCTGGTTGCTCTTGTGGTCGTTCTCAGTGGGCTGTGCTGCTGGAGAGAGCTCTGGGTGCTCTCTCAGAGCCAGGAGGGCTCTGCTCTCTGGGTGCTTCTGCACCAAAGTTTCACTGAAGAGATGGCCCACAGCACAAAGTGCTCACCCCAGAGGAGTTCATCACTATTTCACCTGCCTGTCCACCTTCACTAAGCCTTTTCCTGAAGAACTCTGTATTATATTTTGCTCCCAGATTCTCTTGGCACCCAGCCTTGGTGGCCAGAAGGTGGGCCTGGAGGAAGATCTCTCACAGGATTTGGTGTTCCTGCTGTGACTGGTGATAAACTTCCTTTCAGCTGCACTGGTGAAACTGCCAGCTTGGAGCAACCTGGTCTAGTGGAATGTGTTCCTGCCTTCGGGAATTGGATGATTTTTAAGGACCTTTCCAACCCAAGCCATTCCATGATTTTGTGATGAGCATCTCCACACATCCATCTCCTTCCTTCTGTGCTACCCCTGCCCAGCTGGTTCCTTTCCCTAGGACACCTGCAGCCTTTCCTTCTTGCTTGAAGCTGTTACTTGATGTCTCATTAAATGAGACAACTTAAAGGTGTCCCTGTCTGCAGAGCATTCCTGAGCTTTCCCAGAGTCATTCCTGAGCCAGAGCTCCAGGAGCGTTTGGACAACGCTCTCAGGGACAGGATGGGATTGTTGGGATGTCACTGCAGGGCCAGGATAATGCTCATGGGTCCCTTCCAACTCAGGAGATTGACTCTATCACCCAGTTTTGAGGTGTCCATGTGGCCAAGGTATCCCTTGACAAAGAAATATGGATAGGAGTGGAAGAGTTAACATCAGCATCTCCCAGGCACGCTGGAGAGTTACATCATGTTGCTGTGGAAACTAACTTTGTGAAAGCACAGTGATGTATGGGAAAGCTTTGGGTCAGCGGGTAATAAATTCTGTTTAAAAAGTGATTTTTTCCCCATCTGCTGATGTAAACATCATTAAGAGAAATGACGGCTGAGAGATGGATTTCTTTTTATATCAATTTTCAGACAAAGAAAATAATTTTTTTTTATAATAAAAAAGTTGCTGGAAATCAGAGAGTGCTATAAATAATGAAATAAAGAAAAAGCACCGGTGATGGAACAGAAATTTTCCCTGGTGATTGGTTTACAGCTCTCTGTGATTTAATGGGAACTTGCAGTTGCCTGTGGGAAGCTGCAGCAAAGCCCTGGACGGGCTCTGTAAAATGATACTTGGCAAATTGTACCATGAATCCCAAATTTTGAGGGCTTTGGGAGCACCCTTGTCCTGGAAGTCCCCTCTCATCTGCATTTCCCTGCTGCCATTGAGGGGTAAGTTTCCAACCTGCCATGTTGTCATTTGGATTCTCATGTGGTGTGGGGTTTTTTGGGTTTGTTTTTCACCCTCTGGGATCCAGGAGGGTTTGAGGTGAGGCAGCAGAAGTGTCTCAGTTTACCCAAAGCAGTGTGACAGTCCCAGCAATGGCAAGGGTGCCACTGGGAGTGCAGACAAGGGTGTCACCGTGATGAATGGGGTAATTAATAAGCAATTAATGCTCTTCAGAGCATGGCTCCAGCTTTTCTCCCAGCCAGGCACTCAGCACTGATCTGCTTTCTCTGGCGATCCAGGCTCAGAGCAGCTTGGAATGATGGAGATGATGTTCCCAGATCTCCCCGTGATGCCACCAGGATGCAGCTCTGCACTGGCACTAAAGCAGGGAGTCTGCCTTAGAGGGAAGGAAATTCCAGGGTGAGTTTTTCACTAATTGATGGGATTTGAGAGGATTCTGTGGATTGTCCTTGAAATGTGTGCTCTGAAATGGCCTCCTTTGGCAGCTTCTCCATTCCCATCCCAAACTCCCTGAAAGCTGGCCCAGGTGCAAATACTCCACCTGGCACCACAAATTCACGTTTCCCTGGCCTGCAGCATAGTTCCCAGCTCATCCTTCTGCCTCTTTCCTCTCCTGGCTCAGCCTGGATTTTTCCATGCCCACCTGCACTCCCTGTTAGCCCCATTGTCCATCTCTCCTGGGTGGGCTCTCTCAGTTACATCAGAGTCCACCAAGATCTTGTACTGATGTCTAGACCTGAGCAAGAAGCGCATTTCCCATTTCAGGGAAAAATTATGGAGTTTAATTTAAATGTATTTTTTGTCCTGACATGTCCCTGTGAAACCATTAAAAATTGTTTACATATTTTGACTTGATTTTGGCATTCAAAGCAATTGGATTAGAAGAGAAACTTCTAAGTGAAAAGACGTTTTAGAATTAATATCAAAGTGTTCCATGCCCTCAAAATAATGAAACATGATGTTTTGATGTTGTCAAAACACTCGGGTAATTTTTTGTTTAGAAACAAGAACGTGTTGGCATTGACATGCCCAGGTGAGTTGTTCCTTTTGCAGGAAATCAACGTTCTGATGGAAAATCCCGGGGGAGCTCAGGTAAGAGCAGCCAAACCTTGCTCACTTGTGTAATAACATCCCTTTCCCTCCTCAGCCTCAGGGCTTGTGCTCTAAGAGCAGTCCCAGGGGCTGGTAATTAATTGGCGTAGCTAATTCAGGGATGGAGAGGGAATATGACAGCAAAACAGGAGTAATCTGCAATGTTTGTGAGGGAGGGAGTAGTCATGGGTTGCTGAAGAGCCCAAGTACCTTAGAGGACATCATTGTTCTAATGAAGTGTAATAAAAATAAATGAATGTGGTAAAAATGCTGAACAGTTCAAGAGGAGGCAGAAGGTTCCACAGCTCAGACATGGTGGACATAATTTTGCATTTTGTCACAGACTGATGGAAACAGGAGAGAAATGAAACCTTTAAAGAGCAAAGGAGAGGAAAAGGGACGTGCGAGATTGCAAGGAACCTCACCCCTGACAGCACAGACACGTGTGTGTCACCTGAGCTCGGAGATTTGGGATCGGGACTGGTTTGGGGTGTCTCTGTTTATGAAGGTGCATCTCTGGGGAGCTCCCATGGCTGATCCTTGGCACTCCTACCCCTCCATGGAGAGATTCTACCTCAGGAAAATGTTCCTCTGGGCGCTGGGCTGAGCTGGCTGCAGGCTGGGCACAGCCATGAGTGGAAGTGACTCAGGACAGTGTTGGAGGTCCAGCCATGTCACCACGACACACTCCTCCAATATTTGTGCCAGCTGTGCTCTTTATTGGCAGCAAACTCGTGGTTTCCTTCCCAGATCATGGGGTAGACTCTCCAGCATCCGCTCAGCCGGGAGCAGAGCTTTCCTGAAGAGCCCTGGGCAGAAGGAATTGTGGGTGTGGGGGATGAGGAGCTCAGGGTGACCCAGCTCTGCTCACTGGGACAGAACCCCCCTGTGCTGGGCTGATCCCAGTGTGGGCAGCAGGAAAGGGGTTGGGATTGTGCCCCTCTGCCATGCTCAGGTGAGACCCCACCTGCAGAGCTGCCCCAGCCCTGGAATCTAAAGCACCAGAAGGATGCTGGAGCTGCTGGAGAGGGTCCATGGGAGGCCACAGAGTTGCTTCAAGGGCTGGAGGTTCTCTGCTCTGGAGCCAGGCTGGGAGAGATGGGGGTGTTCACCTGGAGAAGGGAAGGATCCAGGGAGACCTCAGAGCCCCTTCCAGTGCCTGAAGGGACTCCAGGAGAGCTGGAGAGGGACTTGGGACAAGGGATGGAGGGACAGGACAAGGGGGAATGGCTTCAAACAGAAAGAAGGGATATTTACCTGAGATATACAGAAGAAATTCTTTTCTCTGAGGGTGTGAGGCCCTGGCACAGGGTGCCACAGAGAAGCTGTGGCTGCTCCTGGATCTCTGGAAGTGTCCCAGGCCAGGTTGGACAGGGCTTGGAGCAACCTGGGACAGTGGAAGGTGTCCCTGCCCCTAGCAGATGGGCGTTGAGGTCCCTCCCAACCCAAACACTTTTGGGATCCTGTGATTCATTCTGTAATTCCCTGATTCATTCCATGAACCCCACCTGAGCTCCCTCTTCCAAAGTGAGAATTCTTCAGCTTTGGAGGGGTCAAGATTTCAAGTCAAGGCCCCCAATTCTTTTTCCTCTATTTTGCCCACCCAGCAGAATTCCAGGCTGGGGAAATTGTTGGAGCTGTGGTTTTAACATGACAGCAGTGACGAGAGGGCGAATGATGTTTCTGTCAGTGCACTGAAGGCCATTGTGCACTATTGATTTTTGTATTTGTTTGGTTTTTGTTGGTGTTTTTTGTAGCAGAACACTCCATTCAAAGGAGTGTAAAACACTCCATTAAATATTAATGCTTTCCCCCACTTCTTTCCTCTGTGGACACATCTCCTTCTGTTTTCCCAGGTCCCCATCCTGCTGGACAGCTGGAGGACGTTCCCACCAAATGATCAGCAGGTCGAGGATGCTGCATAAAACACTCAGCAGTGCCCCTTTAACGTGGAAGCAACTTGACTTTTATTGCCAGTGCTGAAAGCATCTACAAATGTAGATTTAGCATCAGCCTCCAGGCTTAAGATACAGCTGTTGTATTTTCCTTTCTTCCTTTAATTTTTTTTTTCTCCCCTCTCCTTTGCACTAATGTAATGCTTATTTAGGAACTACAGCCATCTGTGGTTGCTAGGGATGGCACTGTTAAATTTGCTGTTGCTTTCTTTCCCCTGGTTTGATGAGGCTCTCAGTGCACAGAGAATTCCCCAGGACAGCACAGACTTGCTTTGATTGCTTTTTTTTTCTTTTTTTTGAAACACATCCCAAAGACATTGTTCACAGGGCTCTGTCTGTGCTGGGAAAAGGTGGTCAGCTGGAGAGCTGAGATCCTGCCTTGTCGTGGGTTAATGAGGTGAGATTATGAAGAACCAGGCAGCAGAAGAAGTTGATGAAATTAGAGGGGATGGCAAATAAAAAGGGAGGGAAGGAGGAAGGGCTGGGACCAGAGCCCTTCCTGTTGCTCACAGCAGCCTGTGGTTAATGGTGAGAGGATTCACGTGGGAATTGGGGCACTTGCGGCACTCAAGGGAATATTTTAGTGTCTTTCCAGAGCAATGCTGTGCCTGACAGATGGACAGGGATCTATCCTGAGTGGAGCTGGGCACAGCCCTGCACAGGAGGATGGATGTGAGGTGCTGCCAGCAGGGACTTGGCTCTCTGTGTCACCAAAGGCAAAGGTGGATTCTGCCTGTTGTGTCCCTGAGCTGCCTTCAAATGCCTCGTGCTCACCCTTGTGAGGAAAGGTAAATCTTAAAAACTGCTATAAAGAGAAAGGAAAATATCTCTCCTTTGGGCAAAGCCCTGTAGAGAGAGCTGCTCTAGATGTCCTATGAGTGATTTACCTTTTAATCTCCATCTCTTTGGTTTTGTTCAGTGTTCTTTCTGTCACCTGCTCCTTTAGATTGTCCTCTGTGGGAGCCACAGCTCCTCTTTGCACTCTGGAGCCCCTTCCCTGTGGACTGCCCTTTTCATGGGAAGGTTAATAACGAGTTTATCAGAAAATACTCTTACAACTTATGGAAAATCAGAGGGGAGGTGCTGATTTGTGGTCTGTAGGAGCTGGGATGGGTTGTGTTTGACCAGAAATCCTTTGGCTGCCTCTCCTTGGGTAGCCAGGCCCATTCCTTGCCCCTGTCCATACTTGTCCTGCAAGGCAGGCTGGCTCCAGGCTCTTTGAAATGAGGTGTTCAAAATGGTGATGGTTTTTGGGTTTTTTCCAGTTCAAAGCCAGGGCAGGGACTGCTGCAGCCATGAGGGGGAGTTGGTGGAGTTCCAGGTGTCAGGAAAATCAGTTTATCTCTCCAGGCTGCCTGAAGGTCCCTGTGTGCCTGGGGTCCCAGACTCACTGGATGCTCCTTATCTGTCCCCAGGGCTGTTGGTTCTCCACCCTTCAAACCCAGGCATTCCAGAGCCTGGATCATGTTCCAAACCAGTCCCTGGGATGTCCCAGGGCATGCTGGGCGCCCTGAGCTGGAGGTGAGGATGGGAACCTGCTCTGCTGAAGGCACAGTGATGAGCCTGGCACCGTGGTCCTGCAGCTGTCAGCATGATGAATGGGTGTTGTGTTTTATTTCCTGCTTTATCAAATACTAATTATGTAGATGATAATTCTCAGCATCACGGTTCCTTTTGGCTCATTTGTTTTTCACCCTCCAGAGCAAGAATAGGGGGTTTTTCCATCTCTCCCCCCTTCCCATTCTTGAAATTCTGCTTTAATTGCTTCTCTTTGGCTTTTGCTTAAGGTTTGCTGCTCCGAACAGGTCAATGTATTGATCCTGCACTTTGATAAGGTCAGCAGAGATCAGCTGTGACATTTCCAGGAGATTTGCTCCTCCCCTAATGGGCTTAGTCATCAAAGAGTTTTCCAGGGGACAGGGCAGGGGAGAGATTGGATTTCAGCTCTTACATATGTTTATTTGGGCATGTTCTGAGCAGTGGGATCACTTGGCAGACTAAAGGATGTGCTGCGCAGGGTATGAACTCTGCCTCTGGTGCCCACCATCGTCACTAAATGTCACAGAAGCTCTGTGTGGCTGGGTGAGGTGGCACCAGCTGATCCCAAAGGGCACAGAGCAAGGGGACCCCACAAACCCTGCTTGTGGCAGCCCCAGCCCAGCCCTGCTCTGACCATTCAGAGGAAGGTGAGGAGATAACAAAAAGAACAAGCAAGCAACATCTGCTGGGCCGAATGAGCCTGGGGGAGGAAAATAAATCAACAAATTCCTTCCTGAGCTCTTGGGGAGTGAGGCTGGGCTGCAGCTTCATGGGGAGTACAAGGCTGAGCAGGAGATCACCCAGAATTTCCTGTTCTTGTCGTGGCTGAGGGGACAAGGAAGGGAGCAGGGGCAGGGAGGGATGCCCTGAGCCACCCAGCCCCACTCCCTGCGCTCCTGCCTCCCTGGAGCTGGATGAAAGCCTGCCTGTGAAGGAGTTACCTACTCCAGCAGTGTCCAAGCAGGAGGATCCACACCCTCCAGTGTCCCTCCGTGCTGGGAAACTGCACTGTATGTTGGGATTTGTCTGACCTGAGCTTCCAGGCATTGAATCTCATCACCTCCTTGTCAGAATCCTGGGAAGTCCCCTGCCAGCCAGGATATTTCCATGTTGATGCCTGGACATTTTGGGATTATTTTAAAGCAACACTTTGGCAAACCGAGGAAGCTGAGCTGAGTTCAGACTTTTCCCAGCTCTCAGCTGTGTGTGTGGAATCCTTTTGAATGCTCTCCAAGGCCTCCCCTCCCTGTGTGGACACCCCACATCTCCTGGAAGAGCTCTAAAAGCCCAGAGCTGTGCTATGCCCTGCACAAGGGCTCTCACAGCCTCTAAAATGCTGGAGGGGGTTGTTTTTTCATATAAAGTCATGCAAATGTGGGTGAAATAGGGGGGAATTGAGGGTAAGAGAAGAGGAAAATGCAAATGTCCAGTGAAAGCCTGGTGCCTGTCCCTGCTTGGATGAATATTCACTTACTCCAGGGACAGCATCTTTGGTCCTGCTGCAGTTGGTGCTTTCTGAGGTAATCTCTCACATTGGAAGAAGCTGTCATTTGCATTCCTGGTTTCCAGAGGTGTTATCTTGCACTGCCTTGCATCAGACTACATTTTTGCAGGGTGATGTACCTCAGCAGTGAGGAGGGGGCCAGCAGCCTGTGGCCAAGTGACTGAGTCTGGCTGAACAAAACAAAACCAAACCAAACCAAACCAAACACCCCCTGTGCTGTCCCCCTCTCCAGCCACGTGGGGATGTTTATCCTCATGAATCCCTGCCTGGCCACACGGATCAAGGGGCCCTCGATTGGGGTAGATCTTGTTGACACTTGATAGGAAAAGGTGAGAAAAATGTATTTAGTGGGTCTGCAAGGGGCCATGAGTGCTGCCCTTGTAGGTGGGCTCATTTAACCCTCACTGTGACCTGCCCTGTTCTCATGGTTACTTACTTGTGACCTCCCTCTCTGCTGTCTATAAACATTCCCAGAGAAGAGAATCACTCCAGCAAATGGTGGATAAAATGCTGAATGATGTGGACAGAGAGCAGAGCACTGGAATTGATCTAAACTGCCTGCATGTCCCTCCTGATTCTGGAACAAAAGCTTTTTTCGGGGTATTTTCAGGCTATGTAGTGAGGCCATAAAGATTTCAGGGTGTCCCAGGCAATGACAGAGTGATTCAATCAGGCTCTCTTATCAGATTCTCTCTGTCCTGCTTGTCTTCCCTTTTCCCTTCTCCATCTCTCCTCTGTGGAGAATGCTGGATTGGAATTGCTCAGATGGGCAGCTCAGCCTTTGGCAGAGCAAGCAGATTCAGGACTATGAGGTAACTTAAAAATTCAGCTGTTTAATGAAACCTGTGGCCCCCAGCTCCTTCCCTGTGCAGCCCTGCACGGCCCAGGATAGTTGCTATATGTTTATTTCCTATTCTGTGCACTCAGGATTCTTCTCCCTGGAGGATTTCCAAGGTGTCAGCCCCTGAAATGCTCCTGGCCCTGCTCTTGGAAGCACAAGGGAGACAGACATGTGCCAATCCAGGCCCACAGAGGGAGGCTGAGGGTAAGTCACTCATTACAGTCACTTTAACTGGGGTTTTCCCACCTGGGCCTGAATTAACTCGAGGAACAGAAGAGTTTTTTGCTATTCTGGCTGTGGTCTCATCCTTCTCCCTGCAAATCCTGAGTAACCCAGCAGAGGTGGAGCAGAATGGAGCAGATCCTTTGCAATCAATGATATCACCACAGCCTGCAGATGGTTTGGGTCCTGTGCCACACTCAGGTTAATATTTTCAAACACTGTTTTCAGGAAAGAAGCAATGCCTTCAGTCATACTTAAGTAAGTTCAAAGAGTGGGGATGAACTCCTTAGGCCTTGGAGTGGCTGGAGAAGGACAGTGGGGTCCTCAGAGGTGGATTTGAGATGTAGGGTTGTTTCTGTTTCTGTCCTGGGGCATTGTGTGAGTTAGGGCACTCACAGGGCTCCCAGCACTCAGAGGTTCAGTCACCTTGGTGTCACCCTCTGTGTGGCTGTGAGGGCTCCTCGAGGACCTTCCCTGTGCCCCTGGATGCTGTTGCATGGCATGAGATGATTGGAGGTGGGTTTGCTGAGAGCAAAGTGCAGGATGGGCTGTGGAAAGCCTTGGAAAGCAGTTCAGGATGGGCTTTGGAAAGCTTTGGGGCAGTGGTTTGGGGCTGGGTGTCAGCAGGGCTGCTCACATCCCCCTGCCAAAAAACATCTGCAGGCAGCTGGGATCTGCCTCTTTTCCCTCCCTTTTCTCCCACCCTGCTGCTCCTGTTCAGCTCCTGCACTGCACAAAGCCTCTCTGGGTTTGTGTCCTTCAAACCCTTCCCATTAAACACTTAGTCATCACTTAGCTAAACTACCATATACAAATATAGCTCTTTTGATCTTCCTACGTAAATCAATACCTGCTGTCCTTTCATCTTCATAGGGCCTTTCTCTGAGCTCTCTCCAATTTACTGGCTTTAAAATGGAGTCATCTCTCCAGCCTGATTCTTCCCAATTTTCACGTTTCCTGAAGCCCCCACACCTGCAGGAAATCCTGGTGGCTCCCTGCCACCTCCACTGCCTGCAAGTGGTAAAAGTGCTTTGCTCAGAGCATCTCTTGCCCCCTTGGATTGCTGTGGATCTTCCTTAGCTTGCTCTGAAAGTGAAGAAGCCCAAGGAACTGGTAAAGGCACAGTCTCAGCTCTGTGTGCCATTCTGGGATGAAGGGAAGTTGTCCCACTTGGGTTATGGACAGGAATTCCTGCAGTCATTGAGGGCTGCAGAGATGAGCCCAACATTGTCTGTAACAATACAGCAAATGCCCAGGGAAGCTGTGGCTGCCCCACTTCCCCCTGGCAGTGCCCAAGGCCAGCTTGGACAGGGCTTGGAGCCACCTGGGATAATGGAAGCTGTCCCTGTCTATGGCAGGTGGTGGAACTGGATGGGCTTTAAGGTCCCTTCCAGCCCAAGCCATCCTGGGATTCTGTGAACGATGGGATGTAGGGACAAAGAAGCCCAGGATGAAGGAAGGGAAATGAGCTGCAAGCAGCAGCTATTTATCCCTTCAGAGCAGGGGATGTGGCCATCCCTTCCCTGCCTGGAGCTAGCCCTGCCTGGCTGCCCCTGGGGCTGATGGAAGGCTCCAGCCAGGCTTCAGAGGAATCCAGACCTGGACACGGATCCAAGGCACACGTGGGGCAGTGGCACTGTCATTGTTGTGGCAGGGATGGATTGGCTCCCTCAGCTGCCTGGCTGGGGCTGTGGGAGCAGCAGGAGTGTCCTGCTGAGGTGGGAAGGGCGGTGATCCTAGGCTGTGATTTAGTGCAGGTGTCACAGCCCTGAGCCCGGCTCACACTTCATCCCAAGTGCTTGGGCTGTTGGTTATGTTGCAGTTGGTAAATAAAACTGTCAGGGAAATGGGCTGGAGCATGTGATCGTGGCTTTAGGGCAAGAATTAAGTCTCTCTGTAGGATTTGAAGAGGCCATTGTGCAATTCCTTCCCCTCTCCTTACCTCCAGATACGCTGGGACCATTCCACCTCTGGACTGGGAACGCTGGGAAAGTCATTAAAGCCATTACAGTAAAAAACCTTCTCCCTTCCCCCTTCAAATGAAAGGTTTATAATAGCAATAAACCCTTGATTTTAGCATCTCGTTATGGGTCAAATAAAAGCTGGTCAGGAGCAGGAGACAGAATCTCATGTCTCTGCTCGTCCCCTCTGGATAAATGCAGTAGTGCTGCCATGGGCCATATAGCTTAATTAGCCACTCTTCTCTGCTGTTCCTCAGGAAAAATACTTTGCAAAGCCTAGGCAGGCTGTCCGTGTCATATTTCCCATGTTCCTAGAGGTGTTAATGAATTCATTAATCACTTAATGGCAAGGAGGGTCTTTAGGGACCAGCATTGCAATTTACTGCTCCCAGGAGGAAGAGGCTCTGTCACTGATCTAAAGTTTCAGCTCCACTAATTTGTGCCAGCAGAGCCACCGAGCTCCTTTCTGCAGTCCTTGGAGTCTACATGGATCTCCCAGTGGGGGCATGGCAGTGACAAGGATGGGAATTTGCTGGATGGGTTCTTGTGCTGAATGATGTCCTGGCTCTGGAGCATCCAGAGGATGAGCAGGGCAAAGAAAACCTCTCCCCACCCTCGTGCTTGTGTTGTTTTCTTATTTTTTTCTTTCTTTTCCACTGGGACAGGCTTCCTGAAAAACCTCTGGAAAGGCTCCTCTGTGCAATAGGCTTGGAAGTGCATCCCAAGCCTCAGAGGCTTCTGCTGACTTACAGGAAATCCAGACTCTGGCAGCATGGCTGTGTAATGTGGCCTGGGACTGCGAAACGAGTCTGTGAATCTTTTCTAACTGGAGAGCGTCAGGGGGATGTATTTTGACTGAAGTTGTCAGCTGAGATGTGAATTTGAGTGTTTGCATTTCTGTGCCGCAGAAAATGTTGATTATTTCAGTCTCTCGCCCTTGCTGCAGGGGAGCGGCGGATGCCAAAGTTCCCAACAAAACGGCTCTTTTGGCTTCCTTCTGATCACACAGCAGAGCAGGGAGGGGAGGAGGTGAACAGAGCCCTCCTCTCTGCTAATTCCCTTCCACCAGCCTGTCATCACTTTGCAATTGCACCTTTTGGAAGGATTTTTTTCCCTCCCTGCTTTTCTGTTCTCCTGTTTAACTTCTGCTCTGATTTCTCTTTCCATCTTTCCTCTCAGTCTGTTGCCTTCCCAGACTGAGGGCCAAGGGAAGCAGTGGAAGTGTGTAAGACAAGGGGTAGCAGGGCCATGTGTGGGGCTGTCCATGTGCAGGCATTTTCTCCCTGTCCCTGATTCCTCCTGGGATTCATTCCCTGCAGTGGGGCTCTTTGTTCAATAGCTGTTGTGAGGACGTGGGGGATGAAAGGCGGGACAGAAGCCACGTGTTGGCCTGGGAGAAGAGAAAGGAGGGAGAGAAAGCAGGAATACAAACCCACTTCATCAGAGCAAACACAAAGGGAGGCAATTTCAATAAATGCCAGATGGTCCAAATGAACCAGAGCCATGGAGAGCCCTCCATGTCCAACTGTTTGCTTTGGCAGGGAGCCTTCAGCTTTCAAATGAGAGCCTCCCAGGCACCCTCTTCTTTTCCCTGGCTTTCCTCAACCCCTTTGCTCATCCTCTGCTCCTGCCTTTGATGTCTCTCCTGGTCTCCCATCTCCTGCTGCTGCCCATGGCTCAGGTTGCCCCTCAGATGCTGATGTGTGGTGCAGTGAAGGTGTTCCCTGTGTGCCTGGGGATCCAGCCTCATTCCAGCACCACCAGCTGTCCCTGTCCATCCCAGCAGGCCTGTGGAATGTGGGAGCTGGACACATGGCCAGGCTGGACACATGGCCAGGCAGAGAGCATGCATCCTGCTGGGATAGTGGGAGGGCACCTGCACGGGGTGGAGGGGAGACCTCTCCCAACACAACCCCAAATCCTGGGGCTGAATGACGGAGCATTGGTGATCTTGGGGGTCTTTTCCAACCTTAATGATTCCATGAGCATGAACTTTTTCCTTCTCTCCTTGGGAGCCTGGGTTGTTTTGTTTTGGGCAGAATTCCTGCAGGATCCTTGCAAACAGAGGAGGGAGGGACTCGGCGTGATTCAACTTGAGCATCACCACCTGAGATGTTGCTCCAGACACTGCAACATCCCAGGAGGGTCCTGGAAACACCACAGGAGGAGAAATCCAGCTACCAAGGAGCTCTTCTGTTCTTGCTCTACATTCAAAACATTTATTATTCCAAACTGCCTTCTGCAAAATCTATGACAATTGTGAGTGGTGTTTGTCATGTCATCTCCACAGCTCCTAACAGGAATGCCATCATTATTCCAGTCATTAGAAAAGTGTCCCAAAAGGGGCTGCTTTTGTGCTCTCACTGAAACCTTTGGAAATTCATTCAGATTTCCCTCATTTCATGGATGGGATGTAGGAGGGGAACTGTACTCCCCCCAAAATCCTGCTTTACCTCAATGCCCTATGTTCAGCTTTCCTAAGGAAAATGTTGAACTTTGAATTTCAAATCCCACATCCATTTCTCTGGAAATCTCACCAAAGTCTTGACAGACTTCATCAAGACAGAATTTTACTCAGGCTGAGTACTAGGTTTCATTCAAACCCAAATGATTGTTTTCCGCTTTTTAAGAAAAATAAATAAGAGGAAAATATTTCTTTATTTTCTTTTTTTCCTCCTGCTTTTGGAAACCTTGGTGAAACCAGAACTCTCTAGCTCCCTAGGAGATTCCAGAGGGAAGGACTTACTGTCTTGGAATATAAAAGAACGTACACAAACCACAAAAAAAAGGGTGGTTTGAGGTTTTTTCCCCAAAATATTGGGGTTTTGCAGCACAGTGCAAAAATTGTCCCATTCTCCCAAGGTCTGACTTCTCAGTGTTTAAAACCAAGTTACAACTTTGCAGAACAGCCACGTTCTTGGTACTTTTAACTACAGATTCACATTGATCGTCCTTGTTTTTTATAGGAAGCTGAGGAAAAATTATTTATGGGCATATTTTCCTCCTTTCTAAATGCAAATTATTAATTCAAGTGAAGAAGTGTAATTGTTTCCTGATATTAGATATTTTTAGGTGTGCTCACATCTGAATGCTAGCAAGGAGGCCTTTTTCCATTACCCTTTGGAAAGAAAAACAAATTTCAATGGGATTGTATTTGTTGAATACTGATTAAAGGAACTGAACAGAATTTCAAGTTTCCATGGGAAATAAGGTATCAAGTGTGACTTGGTGAGTGAAACTATTGCCTGAGTCTTAGAAGTTTATTATCAGATTAAATCATAGCTATGATAAAAGACAACTTGTAATGCAGATGATGGAATAATGTTCTTTATCAGGAAAAAGGAATTTCTTGTTTTCTCCCAAACTTGGAATACAGCAGGGTAGTAACAGACACATAGAATGAATGACCCAAATCAGCTACAAAAAAAAAAGTCACCTGTGTATATCCAATTACCCCAAAATGTTAGATTTAAAATTACTAAGGGTTGTCCTTTTTTGAGCAGAAAAGAAAAAGTAATTTCAGTGGAAGTCACATTGTCCCTGGACCTGATGCTGCAGACACAAAATCAGGTTGGTTTGAGTGATCCCACAGGCCAGATCCACAAATTCTTGGTCCAGCCCTTCAAGTTCTTCAGGTTTGTGACGTTGTTTTTGGGAGCTGTGGTTGCCCTCCAGCAGACTTGTCCTGCCCTGGGCCACCTTCCCTTGTGTGTGACCTAACCTGGGCTCTGCCACCTCCCAGCTGGGTTTGGCTCCCTGGGTGCCATTAACTCCCACAGCCATCAGTGATCTCCTGGTGGCTGAAACTCTCAGCAGGGTGGTGACAGCGATGGGAGTGGGGAAAAGAGGGAAGCTGTGAGTGATATCTGCAGTGGATCATTGGCAGGATTGGTTAGAGGGAATGCAGCAAACTGCAGTGCTCTGGTGATGCACTCCAGCCTCCAGAAAGCTCAAATTGATCTGTGGTGCAAGGAGTTCAGTTCCTGAATTGAATAAATCCTTCTATAGATTATCAGATTTATCTTGGACTGGGGTGGGGTGAACCTGTGTCCCTGGCTGGACAACAGGCTGCTCCCAAGGCCACTGGCACTGCCTCCTGAGAGAAAATACAGTGAAAGGCTCGTGGGTTGAGATGAGGACAAGGAAAGATCACCAGCTGCCATCATGGGCAAACCAGACTCGAGTTGGGGATATTAATTAAATTTATTGCTCTTCAAACCAACCCCCAGAGCTCAAAAGGAGACAGGACTACTGGGGATTTTTGTCTGTGTGTAGACACCCTCCACTGCTGTCCTGAATGGTCCCTGGCAGGAAAACCTGAGCAGAGCCTCTGAAGGAGGTTGGACTTGGTGACTCCAGTGTCCTGTGCCCACCCAGGACAGGGACACTGCTAAGGAATGATGCTGAGCTCAACAAGACAGAGCTGGGACAGGGAGAGGGATTGAGACTGGACCTGGGAGCTGCTGGTGCTCTTGTTTATGCTCAGTCTCTCCGTGGGGGTTGTTCTCCAGTTTGTCTCAGCACGATGAGAGGCCTTTAAGTGAGAAGCTGTGGTTTACAGAGTCAACAGATTTAAGCAGGCTACGAATATTAATTATTAATTGCTGTTGGAGAGTGCTATCCATTAGATTGGTGGAGTAGTTAACAGCTCTGCCTGGTGCTCCCTGCAGACACACTCTCGCTGTCAGATTTCTCCCCCCGACCAAGACCCCTGAGCTAGAATTAGGCCAGAAACTATTTTCCAGTCGAGTGGCTTTTAATGGGCTCTCCAGACGTGTTCTGTGCATCCTGTGAGTGACTGGGATCCGTGGAGAGCAGAGTCACTGGGATTGATTCATTCTTTAGGCTGTGTTAGGGGTTTAACTGAGTGGGGCTTGGTGCTGCTGGAGGTTGGGGCTGTTCTCCAGGAGCACCCACTCATTGCCCACAGCCCAGGGCTAGGGTCTGCTCTGGAGAAGCCCATCTGCAGGACTCCTGAAGGGAGCTGTTTTTCTGATGAGAAGCACGGTGCTGGTCTTTTCTGGGTCATCTCTTGTAGAAAAAAGTGTCTCCCCAAGGGCTCAGAATGTTCCTGGGACCCCTCAGCTAT
>JAWWMS010000015.1:20269661-20287546 GCA_035048045.1 Chlorospingus semifuscus
TCTATTCTATTCTATTCTATTCTATTCTATTCTATTCTATTCTATTCTATTCTATTCTATTCTATTCCATTCCATTCTATTCTATTTTGTTCCATTCTAATTCTGTTTATTTTATATTCTGTTCTATTCTGTTCTAATTCTGTTTATTTTATATCCCATTCTATTCTGTTCTGTTCTATACTTCTTTTTTCTTCCATCCTGTTCTATTTAATTCCCATTCTTCTGTTTGCTTCTTCCATTTCTTTCTTCTTATTTTGTCCCACAAAATGTTGCAATTGCTGCTGTCCACCTTTAATGTATTCCCAGCCTTTCCTATATTTATCCTCATGAGACCTCTCTGATGTAGCCCGGCACAAAAGCACAAAAAAATCAAGAATTTTTTCCAGAGCAATAGAATAAAACCATGGAAGGTGCAAGATAGATCCTGGATCCAGCACTAGTGGTAGAGCACTGAAGTTTTGGTCAGATCTGGGGGCTCTGGCTGCTAAAATTCCAATTAAATTGGAATAAATTCCAATAAATTTAGGAATAAACGCCTCCTCTGGCACAGGAGGGGCAGCTGGAGCAAAGGTAGCTCTCAGGCAAGCAGCAAAGGCAGCAGCACAGCAAATATTTGAGCAAGTCCCGAGCAGGCAGAGTGGATCTGAGTGGTTTTCCCCTCCCAACTCTTTTCTCAAGGCTCTGACCGCTGGATTCTCCCTGATGTGCTGCAGAGCTCTGGTTCCAGGCCTGTGGCTTTGAGCTCATTTGTCAAAGGCAGGGATCTCTATGAAAGGCTGTTAGCAGAGCATTTACTTCCCATTCCTCATCCTCTGCTGTCATCACCTCCCAAGATTAATTAAGGAAAAGAGAAAAGACATCTTGTCTCTCCTTTGTTTCCTCATTCCTTGCATTTTTTAACAGCCCCTTTCTCTCCATTCATGTCCTGGGTACTGCTGGGGAGCAAACCGAGCAAAACCCAATCCTTCCCTCTTCCTTCTTGTGGTTAACATATCAATTTCTTCTGCCTCTCTCTGGGTGGAAGTGATTGGTTGAGCTTTGTCCAGGACATCAATTCTCTTCCATGGCCTCAGCTGCTAAAGCTAAGCCAGGAAAGATCCCAAATCCATTGATTTAAGGTTGCTGGAGGTTCTTGTTGCAGATTTCCAGCCCCGGTGCTGGGGTTGGTGTCCTGTTCCTGAGTCCCTTTGGGGTCACACGATGCCATCAGTCCTGCTCCCCCTGGGATAACTGGGGGCTTTTCTCATGTGAATGCTCCTTGCCCACTTCCCTCTGTTAGGAGCCATAACCTGTGCTCATCCTGGTGCCAGGGGCTTTTCCATGGCCATTCCCAATGGTCCTGTTTGGTTTGCTCCTGAGCCCATCCTGGTCCCAGCTGTGTGAGTGAATTATGGATAAAACCAGAGCCACCCTGGCACCTTCCCAGCCCTGCTCCCTCCTTCCCTGCTTGATCCCCTGTTCCCCTTATCCCAGCCCCAGTGACTTCCATCCTTTCCACCCCTTTATTCAGAGTTTAGGCTGAGGTTTCATTCTCCCGGTCTGACCAGTGCTGGCTGTTCCCGAGCTGTGGGTACCAGGACGCTCCCAGGGGACGGTGCCACGGCTCCCTGTTGGTGGCAGGTGAGGAGGAGCTGTCTGCTCTCCGTGTGTCACTGCTGATCCATGAAACCTGGCTGGAAACCTGCGGGAAGGCGGGAGAGCCGCGGGGCAGCCGGCGCTGCTTCCCTGGGGACTTGGGGATTCGCCATCTGCTCTGCTGAGCATCCCCAAAGCCCAGCCCTGATGGGAGGCAGCCCATGAGGAGGAGGAGGAGGAGGAGGGAAACCCAGCCAGTCTGGCTGTGTCCTTGTCACAGTGGCTCCCAAGTGCCACCCTCGCTGATGTGTGTGACAATGGGAGACGCGCCCGCCCCGTGTCACCGAACCCATGTCACTGCAGTCACAGGGCTGGCTCTGGCTCCTTGCCAGAGGAGAGAGGATGGAAACCCTATTTTTTCCTTTCTCTTTTCTCTCCCAACAATTCATCCTAAATTCACCCATCCCAACCGAGAGGAATTGTGGATTTGTCCTTCCAAACAAGCTGTGGGTCTGCTGGTAGATAAAACCAGCTCTGGAAGACAAACAATGGGAAGGATTCCACTGATTGGTGAATGGAATAAGATGTTTGCTTTTACAAATAAACTTTAGGTTTGCTGGTAAATGAAATTAGACATTGAAAGATGAAAGAAACAATGGGGAAGAAAAACCCCCTAAATTCCATAAGAATTAAAAATGAAAAGGGAGGGTTATACATTAGAGGGGAATCTTTGGTATCAGGTGTTTTGGGAAGTCTGAACATCTCAAGTACCTCAGCCAATGGGGAAAGAGAGAAGGGAAATGTGGCTGGGAAATCAGGATAAAAAGGAGGCTGCATCCTCCAAAAACCTGAGAGATCCCAGGGGAATGCCCCATGGCTTCTCCCTTTGTTCGAATAAAGTAGCAGGACTCCTCTGTCTCCTTTTTGGACATAAACCTCTGATGTTTGTGGATTAATTTTCCTGACACAACTCAAGCCTGTCCCTGTTTTTCCTGGGTTTTCCCGCCCTGCAGGAGCACAGCCCCCGTGGTTTTTGGGGCCATCCATCACATCCATCCCCACAGCCCCGAGCCACACACGGGATGAGGATGGAGCAGCCCCTCCTCAGTTGGTGTAAATCAGCTCAGATCTGCCCCCATCGGCAGAGCCAAACTTCCCCCCAGCCCGGGAGGGAACCCAAGCCACGCTGCTCATCGCAGCAAAAAGAAATTTCGGCAGTAATTAGATCTGGAGCGTGATTACCCAAAGGGAAACGCAAAACAAATGTGGGTGACAGATATTTCCAGGATAACTGGAGTTATTAATGCTTTTCTCCAGCAGTGACAGGCACAGGGGATTAGTAGTGCCTGAAAAAGTCTGGTTTAGTGTGGGAAAAGCTGAGGGCTGGAAATGAAGCAAGGAGGAGGCCATCTGCTGCTCGGTGAGCTCGCGGGGCCCTGCGAGGAAAGCTGCAGCCAAAACAACAAAAGGCAACGATGGGAGGCATATGTGAGGAGAAACACCGACCTGTTGCTCCTAAGTTTCCAGTTAAAAAGGAAAAAAAAAGAGAAGGAACCTGTTATTTGTTGCATGAGCTCCCCTGGAATTAGTGACCGTGGCACTGCTGAGCCCAGCAGAGTTTCCAGCTAAAGCTGTTCCTTCCTGCTGGCTTGGGTTGGGTTGTTTGGGTGCGAGAGGGAGGGACCAGCCCTCCCTCTGTCATAAATTTAGGCTGATTTTGGGTTGCTCAAAGAATCACCATCATTAGCAAAAATACTTTTAAGATGGATTTGTGAAAGTACAAAGACAAAGTTGCTCTATTACATGGATACAAGGAAAAGTTGAAGTAGAAATCATTTACACAGAGTGTGAAGATTAAAAAGGGTAGAGAGACCCTCCCACTGGGCCATGGGGCTCAGAGTACAACCCCTCACTTTCTAAACTCCTGATGGAGCTAAAACTTGGCTAAGCCCAGCCTTAGTTCCAGACTGGGACAACAGTTTAGGTCTGCAGGAATTAACTGTGTGGATTTTTGTGGTGTTGAGTCACCTGCTACGAGCAGCTTACCATGGATGTGGGAGCACAGAATCTCTTTGCCTGGAGTAAGGAAGGGTTTCTCAGTCCAGGCAGGGAATCCCAAACCTTGAGAGGTGTCCCAGTCCCTGGTGTGCAGTCAGCTGCAAAGAGGAGACAACACTGGAATTAGACTCATCCAAAGATCTGTCATTAACAGAGAGCTCTCTCAGCCTCGAGGAACAGCCAGGAATGTCCCATCCCAAGAGGAGATCCTGGCCATGCTGCCCAGCAGAGCCCATGAGGGCTCACCTAGATGGCCAAAATTGTGGTACAAGGTGGCTGGTGGCCAGACTGGACACAGGGAGAAGGGTGTGCATGAGACTCCTGGAACCCACAGGGTCCTTTGCTCCTTGAGAAATGAATCTTGGAAAAGCCACCGCTGTTCCTGTGTTAATCACAGGATTGGGGATCCCAGCTCTAAAGCACCAATATTCTCTGGGGCTTTCGCCCCCTTTTTGGGGGCTTCCTAAAGGAATTCTTGGCCCCCTTTGGAGCCAAGGTACTGCTGGTTGGCTTGAGGGGGTTGAGTGCATCTCACCCCCTGCACACCCCAGAGGTGCCCATCCTCTCTTCCAGACCTTCCTCTGCACTGGGGATCTGCTCCTTCCAGCAAGGGAAGGGCAGGAACAGGCATGATCTGGGCCCTGTGTCCTCCTGCACAGCTTGGGCAGGCAGCCATGAGCTCTGTGGGCTGGGAATGCCATGGGCTAACCCACCCTAAGGTTTATTTTTGGGTGTGTGCACTTACAAACTGCTCCAAGAGCATCCCTCAGCAGTCTGGATACCCCAAACCAGATGTGCTCCCTCAAACCCATCCAACCCTGCCTTAAATAAAAATCTGCAAAAATATAGGGCTAAAACAATATTCAAATGAGGGAAAGGATGCCTTTTTTCTTTTGAACATAAGGAGTGCTGACACCTAGGAAGTACCAAGATGAATTTCTAACAGGGTTGTTTGTCAATATGCATAAAAATTTTGTTTTCTGCTCTGTGCTCCCCATGGGTGTTGGAAAGAGCCTGGAAAACTCCACCCAGTCCCAGCCAGATGCTTCAGGGAAAGCTCAAAGACCTTTACAGCAAGGTGATAACCTCACCATAATTAAAGCAGAGATTTTAGCTAAAATTCAGGTATTTAATAGACAGCCTGAAATACACGGCACCATCAGGGATTGCTGACCACAACCTGGTGCAAAGCCGTTCATAATTTCATTTTCCTACGGATTTGAAACCGGATTTCCATCTGGGAAGCTCCCAGATGGGGTACAGACCTGTGGCTCTGCTGAGACCAGTGTAACTCAGGTTCAAAACATCTGCACAGCCCCAGCCTTCCCAGGGAAGGGGGAATGCATCCCCCAGGCCGGAGGGAGGGAGCACACCCGTGGCTGGGCTGATGAAGTGATGAGAAGGTGCGAGGAACTCCTGGGGAGGTGGGAATTGCCATGGCTCCAGGAGCACCAGCACTCCCCATGCGGCCCAAGGCAGGGAAGGCATAAATGAGAGGGAGGGAACATCCCACCGGGCTTTGCAGACGCCACCTGCAGCTGGATGTCCCCTGAGATGTGTAATTTTGGGTATTCCTAACCTCCTCCTTGGGCTTTGCCCTGTGGCAGTAACCAGCAGTAGTGACAGCCCCACCTGCCACAGGGACACATCCCACAGGGTGTCTGTGATCCAGCATTTTGAGGCATTTAAGGGTATTTGGCGTTTTTTGCAACAAATCACAGCCTGCCACAAATTGTCACTGTTGATGCTCTGCAGGATACACCTGGCCTGGAAATGTGGGAAGGGAAGAAAGCACCAGAGGGTTTCCACCTGGCAGCTGGGTTGGCTTTCACAGGACATCCTGGATCAGACAATGAGTGACACTTTTCTGCCCTCTGCACTTTAAATGGGCCTTGGAAATCCCTCCAGGGATCCAGGAGATGCCAAAGCCTGGGCTGAAGGAAAAGCAGAGCACTCTCCTGCTCAGTAGAAGCCAAACACCTCATGAGCAATATCCAGGAATTCCCAAACTCCAAAACCGCAGTGCTGAGAAGGACAGCCAGAAAAACTTTCCCCAAGTCTGGGAATTGCTTTTGTTCATGGCTGGAAAAATCCTCCAATTGTTGCTTCCTAGCAGAGTATTCCATCAAACCCAGGAATTCCTCCCTGACCCCACTTTGGAAAATTGTGCTGTTCCTTTTTTACCTGAGCACTGAAAGTCTTTGGTTAGATGATAACTAGACACAGAGGATGGGGAGTGCAAACCTCTAGAATGCTGCCCTGGTGTGGCTCTGCTTAAACCCCAAAAAATCCCCCCAAACCTCTCGCTGTTTCCTCAATATCCCGACTGAGAAAACTCAGCTGGAAAGATGCATCCTGGCTAGGAGCTCCTGGAATTCTTCCCATGAGAAAGGCAGATATTTATTTAAAGATGGGACTGAATCAAAACAGACATGGGGAAATGTCAAGATATTCCATAAGTAGGAAGAGGAAGGAATACAGTTGTCTCTCTAGCCCGTGAATGAATGACTTCCATCTTGGGAGAAGCAGGAGTGGGAATGGAGCGAGTGGAATCGGTTCTGCTCTGCCGGTGTTGACAGAAGGGAATAGCTCCTCCTATCTCGGCCAGAATGGATTCAGGCAGAGTAAACTGAGAACTGCACGGGCAGGGAGCAAAGGAAAACAGAGGAGATTGCTTGGAAAACATGAGGAGGGAGATTGAATACTGAGGGGATGCGTGTCCCTGAACGTGGTCGTGAGGAGATGGAGCACCCTGATGGAAGTGAGAGCAGAAGCCAGTGCTGCTCTGGAATGCAAAGGAGCCACTGAGTTTAGTGAATTTAGCCCTAAAACCTCAATTTTGAATGGCTGAAGTTAGGGGAATGGCTGTGGAACAGGGCTAGAAAAAGATGATATTTAAGGTCCCTTCCAATCCAAACCTTTTAATGGTTCTATGCTGTGGGAATGACTTGTGGCAGACCAGGGGGATATGAGGAATTAAAGTCTTTTAATTCCTGCTCAACATCATCCAAGAACTGCTTCCCAACAGAGGATGCATTCTGGGGAGGATGGCAGCATTTAGGATTTGTTTGCAAATCACAGCTGAAACCTAGGACTGAATTTTGCTGCATAAAGATTTGGATAGTCCTGCCAATTCCCATGATAATGCCTTGATTTATTAGCTCTTTCTAAAGACAAATGTGAGATAACTTCAATAGGCAAAGTTGGCCTCGACTGCCACTTTTAAAAATACTTGAAAAGAGACTTAAATTAGGGGGAGAAAATGCAGAAAGTTCTCTAAAAAGGGACAGAATAAATTTAGAAATCAGTTTCAGAAGTGGCTGGATTTTGCAAATGTCTAAAACTAAAAATAGAGGGGAACAGATGATTTTTTTTTTTCCCCTCCTTGATCAATTTCTTTTTTTCTCTCCTCACATTGGGGTCCCCTCTAAGTTTACACCGAGCCCACGAACCAGTGCCTGGTAAACATTTTTGTTGTTATTTTTGTCTAAGTGACAGTCCTGGGTGGCATCCAAGCACAACCACAACAAACTTGAGTGAGCCAGAGCAGCGTGAGCACCAAAAAACCCTGGAGCAGACTGGGAGCAATGTCACTGCAATTCCATCCTCTGGGACTGCCACCTGCATGAGGTCCCCAAACCACAAAGCCTCTTTGAGAGGTTTCTAGACTGGGATCTGGCAGGAATGAAGCTCTGGCACAGGTGTCTGTTCCTGCTGGAAGTAGGGATTGGAAAGCGGGAAAGGGGCTCCTCACTTCCCACATCTCTGCACATTTTGGATCTCGGACAAGGGAATGTCGCAGCAGCACCACAACCCAAACCACAAGCCCTTGGAAGATGGGGGTGGAAATTTTGTGACCCTTTGACTTCAGTGATGGGGATGACAATGACAAGAGCAGCAGGATGTTGGCACAGCCTGGCTGCTTCCCGGCGCCTCAGCAGCTGGGAAGGTTTCTGCTGTAGACTCACCAGATGCTTGGCATTTGGGAATAATTCAGCGTCGATCAAAGCAGGATGGATAAAAAAAAGGAAAAAAGGAGAATCCATGATGGATTCATCCTTCACTGTGGCATTAGCACAGCCCAGCCCTGTCCCCCTCCTCCGTGTCAGTGGTGAAAAATGCCTCCTGTTCTCCAGCAATTACCTGGTTGGGCTCACCCTTGGAATGCCGATCCTTTGGGAAGCGGCAGCGGCCGCCCCGCTCCGTCATGCCGGTGATGGATGAGCCCCAGCTCAGCCCTGCTGCCATCTGCCACCAGGGTCCCCTCCCTGGCCCCCAACAAGTGACATCCTCGTTCCTTCACACGGATCAGGGGCCAGCGGGAAAAGTGGCAGTGATGAAAGGCTCCTGCAAAAGCGCGAATTCGCTGCGGAACGGGGGAGGCGAGGGAAGAGGCGTGGGGTGGGAGGGAAGGAGAAGATGGAAAGATGGAAGGGGAGGAAGGGAGGGATCACCTGGCTCATGCCCAGGCCCCTGAGGTGTCACCCCACTGTTGATGAGGCTCCTGATGGTTTGGGTACTTGCTCATGGCTCTTTTTGCCAGGATGAGCCCATTCCCGGGATGTCCCTAGGAAATGGACTGTGTGCCAGCTGACACACCACTCACACCCCACCATGCCCCTCCAGGCACAGCAGAGCAGGGAGCTGGAATAAATCAGACAAGTGGCAGTTGTCAAAACCAAAACTGAACTGGATGGGCAGTTAAAGAAAACTCCTCTTCTGGGGCCAGGGTGACCAAAGGAAAAGTTGACTTGGAAGCCAAACCACCTCTGGATGTCACAGGATGCAACAGAGTGTCTGAAGATGGGAAGCTTCACCTGGACAAGTTTGGGAAGTCTTTGGAAACCTCCCTCCTTCCTTAAGGGAGATGCAAAGCTCAAAGAAAGCCCTGCTTTGCTGATGGCATTTTCCAGGCTGGGTGGATCTGTTCCACCTCTGGAACAAGCTGAGAGGGACCTGGTTGGTGAAACTCTGCCATATTTCTCAGGTTTGTCCTCAAAACCTTCAGCTGGGGCCACCCTGCTATCAGGCACAATCACTTTGCAGAGTACTTGGTTATTGTCACCAAAACCTCTCAATTAAATTTATTTTGGTGATAAACCCGTTTCACTCCCTGGGTTTGATCCCAGGTTTGCCCCAAGCTGCTCAGGTCAAAGGAAGCTGAAAGTTGGAGCTGAAATCCCTCTTCAGGCAGGATTTACAAGGGAAAAAAAGGAGGAAAAAGAGGTTGGCACTTCTAGAGATGCTCTGAAAATGCTCACCAAGCAGAAACGGTGCCACAAGAGTTATTCCCCCCACTCCAGCTATCCCAAACTCCAGGACATTGTCCTTGCCCATCTGTCAGCTCAGCTCCAACACAGAACAAATCTCATTAACAGGTACCAGAGATTTAGAGAAGGGCTGGAATATGGCAAAGCTCTTTAAAACAGGAGATAAACCATCCTCTGCTCCAAGGAACAGAGGTGGTAGGAAGATATAAACACCAACAATCCTCCTGGGAATGCTGGAGAAAGGCCAGGACAGCAGCACGTCAGCACAGCTATGTTGGGATGACCCCACAGCAATGAAAATAATTTATTAGGACTGGTAGGGGAAATAAAAGAAAAAGCTTTCCCCAACCTAAGGCTACCACGAGCATCAGTGCAATAATAATAAGTAACAATCAATCAATCAATCATTGTCATCATCAGGATCCTAGCTAGCAGAGTTCATCCTTTGTGGGAGTGGGAATTGCTGGGTTTACTCTGCATCCCATCAGTTTCCAAGTGGATTTGGCAATAAAGCTGAAGGCGAGGTTTCCAAATCTGTAAAATCAGGACAGATAATGGCTTCATGTCTTTTGAGGAAAAATATCAGTGGAAAAAAAATCATAATCACAATCATGATGCATTTCTTTCTTTGTAAGTATTAATTTGCACAGAAACAGCAGCACCAAATAATTATCTGGGATAGGGAAGGGATAGTAGGGAATTTTTATGATGATGCTGCAGAAATGTTCTCCTACAGCTGAAGGGATCACTGCATTTCAACAGAGAAGTCAAAGAATTCCCATTGTTGTGTCCCAGCAAGGCCTGGTTGAATTCCCAGCAGCAAATAGAGACCCACAAGTGAAAGAAAAATCCCCTATTTCATTGTCCTCACTGTTAAAATTACAGATACAGGAATAATATACCAGGATTTTTCTCATTCCAAAACTACATATTGGGAAAAAATAAAATCCAAAACATTCTTCCTAATGTTTTACAGGTTTCAAGAATTTTGTCTACAAAGTACGTTCTCCAATGGGCAGAAGCTGGGGGACAGAGAGAAAATGGTGCCAACAAGGAGAAAGTGACATTTCCCTGTTACTCTGGGTTTTTACACCTCTGAATTTTTGCAGCCACCTCAACACTTGTAAGCTGAAATAATAATTTTAAAATAGAGCAAACTTTCTCCCCCTCCTTCCTCCTCTTCCGCCAGTGCTTTTCTCACACATTTTTCTCCAATGGAAGGAGACAGATAATCTAATTTGACGTTTTGGGATAAATTCCCTGCAGGAACTGTGGAAATGCCACCTGCTACCTGCGTGTTAGATTTGATCATAAATCACCAGCACCCAGCATTTCGACAGGATCTCCTGATATTTTAATGGCCACGAAAGGTCTGGCCACTGCTGGAATTAAAGCCTAAATCGCAGGTTTATGTTTTTCTGGAAATGCCAAATGCTGCCTTGCTTCTTGTATCACTCTTAATTGCCCTTCCTTAATTACAAGGAGTGAAATCATTAATTATATTCAGTGGAAAGGGACACAAACGCTTCTGCTTCAGGCTTGGCCCTCTTGGAAGTTCAGACTGAGCCCTGGGAGGATGTTGGGCACTGGAACAGGAATATTTGGGCAATGCTCTCAGCCACAGGGTGGGATGGGTGGGATGTCTGTGCAGAGTCAGGAGTTGGATTTGATGATCCTTGCAGGTCCAGCTTGGGATGTTCTGTAATTCTACAGTGCTTAAAACACCAGTTCAGCCTTGGGTGGCTCCTCTGGCCTCCTGAAATCCAAGGTCAAACAGTTGGAATCTCAGACCAGGTTATGGATCTGGCTGCAACATCTGCATCAGAGACCTCCCCTAACCATGGGGTACAGCCCCTATGCTTCCAGGGGGTTCTAAAACACCTGGCACTGCAAGGATGTCAGAGATTTTGAGCTGCTTTGCTGGCAAAGCCCAGTGACCAGAACATCTCTGCTCAATCCTGCATGGCTGAGAGAAAATCAGGTTCAGCTTCCAGTGTTCAAACTGGGAAGGAAAAAAGAAAGAATGGGTTGGGTAATGTTAGTTTAATCTCAAACTTGAAGACCCCAAACACACCCAAGCAGCCCTGTTTGACAGCAGAGATGCTGGAAATATGTCCCAGAGGGACACAACTGCCTGGGGCTGCAGGAAGATCCCAGAGAGGATATTCACTATCACACCTTGGGTTTCCACTGCTTTTCTGTCACCCCAATTCTCTGAGGACCAGGAGTGGATGGGAAGCCCTGAGTACAGCTCTCAGTGCCCAGCATTGACATTGGGAGAGGAGCATCCCGACTGTGTTTGGGCCAAAGCTGGATCAGGAACAGCGCCGGAATCCTCCGCAAGGCTTCAAAGTTTCCGCATGATTATGCGAGCAAATATTTGGGCTGGAAGTGCTGTTAGTCATTATTTGCAGTTCATTTTCTCTTATTTGTTCTCTGTCTTTTAAATAATAAAAGAGAGAAAGCCAAGATGACAGCTCACAGCGTTCCCATCCAGGAGCAGAAACAACAGCTGGGTTTTTCTGCTGAAAACCTTTGGTTGTGCACAGCTTCCCGGGAAATGCTGTGCCAGGGAGGAATTCGGAACTACAAATGCTGTGGCACTGATGGGTCCTGGTCATTCACCAGGAAAATCCCCACTCCTGGCCTGTGCTGTTCTCATTAAGAGTTTTTTTGGGTTTACACCCTGGGGCAGCACAACAGGAACCATTCCCTGTTTCCAGGCCTCCTCGGATCTGGGGGCTTCCCTGCTTGGTTGCTCTTTGGCACCTCATTTGGAGGTCTGATCATGGCAACAGCTGTTCCTCAAATCCAGGGCTTAGCACCATTAATCACATCAGTAGGCAGCAGGGTTTCCTCCAGCAGGAAATCCAGGAACAGCTCCAGACTTGCTCCCAGTCAGGGAAGGGTTTACACTCATCCGTGGAAGTGCAAGGCTCCCTGGACATGGAGACACGAGAGGAGAGGAGCTATTCCACTTCAGAGTGGTATAACTGGCATCAAAAATTACTTGAGGTGCAAAACCACATCTCCAGATCTTCCACAAATCACATTCCAGCCCCAGGAGTCTCCATGCCTCCAGCCCATTGTGCCTCTGCCCGGTATAGAGTGGGGTGGGAAGGTCTGGGCAGCAGCACTTCCATATAAAAAACCTGGCATGGAAAGTGTAGGATTGCTCCCTTGGTTGATCCAGCAGAGGCCTCGTGCCTTGTTTGGCAATGGGCTCCTCTTCCAGGGACCCATGGTAAAATTTCCTAAAGTACCAGAGGAGCTACCCTGGTAGCAGGAATTTTGGGCAGGATGAGCCAAATCTCATGAGTGTCCCCATTCCTTCCCCGCAAAGATTTCAAAGTGGTGCCACATGAAATGCCTGAATTTTTTAAGGGATAATATTCCATTTTAAGGGGTAATGTTCCATCGACCCAGCGCATCTATCAGGGTGGAGGGGGTGGGGAGAGAAGCAAGCTTGGCATTACAGCTGCAATTTTACTCAGGCCATCATTTTGGAGCTCAGATTTTCTCATTCTGGGGTTCAGGGCTATCCTTGAAATAAATTATCCCTGCCAAGAGCTCCTACAGCTTCCACGCTGCATCCAAAGGGTGGAGAGCAATCCATTAACATCACTGGGCAAAGAGACAAGCAGCACCTCAGGGAAAAAAGGAGTGGAAAAAAAAAATCACAGTGCTGCTCCCAATAGTTCAGATATCTCCAGTCAAATCAGAAAATCAAGGGGAGAAGCTGGGAAAAAAAGATAAAGGAAAAAAGAAATAAAGGTAATTATTGAGTGCTGCAACTTCTTTGCTTTGGGATTTTTTTTCTGTCATTTTGGTCATGCTTTTTAAGTTCACACACTAAATTAAAAATAGCTGAAAGGGGCTCAGTTTAGATGGGTCATTGGGAAGAAATTCCTCCCTGGGCACAGAGAAGCTGTGGCTGCCCCATCCCTGGAGGTCCCAGTGCCCCCATCCTGCAGCCCTGGGAGAATCTCCTCCCTGCTGTAGCAAACATTCCTTCATTAAAGTGCTCCACATTCTCTCAGGAAAGTCTCTTCTGCCCCAAACGTGCTTTAATATCAAACAAAACACATGCTCTGAGTTTGCAGCCTGCTCTGTTACCATCCTTGATGAAAGGAACACTTTTTCTTCCACCTTTTGAAATGGTTTTCCATCCCCTCGGCAAGACCTTGGGCTAGAGATAGACTGAAAAAAGAACAGCTGCTTTTTTATTTTTCTTATTCTTTTTCCTTTTTTTGGGCAGGTTTTTCTGTTTTAGTGAAAATAATTTCCCCCTACCTGTAGATTTCTTTCCCTTCTGCTGCATTTCAAGTTTTGCAGCTCACTCTGATACTGACCAGTGCCAAGCAGGGCCTGCCTGAGCTGGTTTTTAAGGATAACTGGGTGATCTCAGCCCCTGTTGTACTGCCAGCCTCCCTGTCCAGTCTGGGATCAAGGCTGCAGTTGGAATTGTGCATTTCCCACGTGTCCTCCCTACACTGATCCAAATCCTTTGCTTTTAAAGCATCCCCTCCTCTGTGGATGAGAGGGTGGGAGAGTGCTCCCAGCAGGATGGACCAGTCCCCATCCCATACCCAGCATCACATGGCAACCTGGAGCCAATCCTTCAATCACAACCTCCTGGAAACCCAGAAGCCCAGGAAAAACCATCCTGGTTCCAGCAGAGGAGATGCAACCCCAGACATCCCACCCCTCTCTGCTTTACACTTTGTCTCTGGTGTGCTTTTACAAGTGCAGGTAATTCTTTTGTTATTTTAAAAATTTATCAGCAGTGATTGAGTATGAAAGGACAAAGAAGGACTTGGACCTGTTTAAACAAGTCACAAAGATGCTCTGAGGGCTGGATCTGCTCTGCTCTGCAGCCAGGCTGGGAGAGCTGGGGGTGTTCACCTGGAGAAGGGAAGGTTTCAGGGACACCTTAGAACCCCTTGCAGTGCCTAAAGGGGCTCCAGGAGAGCTGGAGAGGGACTGGGGACAAGGGATGGAGGGACAGGACACAGGGAATGGATGCACACTGCCAGAGGGCAGGGTTAGATGGATATTGGGAAGGAATTCCTCCCTTTGAGGGTGCTGAGGCCCTGGCACAGGGTGCCCAGAGCAGCTGTGGCTGCCCCTGGATCCCTGGCAGTGTCCAAGGCCAGGTTGGGCAGGGCTTGGAGCACCCTGGGATAGTGGAATATGTCCCTGCCAAAGGAAGGATGATCTTTAAGGTCCCTTCCAACCCAGAGCAGTCTGAGATTTTATGGTTCCCAGTCCCCCAGCAGCAGGACCGTGGTGCTGCCAGCAGGACTAAAGCAGCAGCAGCAGCTTCTGGTGGGGACAGGGGATGTTCAGGACACCCAGGAGGCAGGGCCAGGGCAGGAGCTGCTCCAGCCAGGCCAGGGAGCAGCAGGAGGATCCAGGAGCACCTGAGTGCACCCCCAGCTCTCCCCATTGCCGGCAGGATGTGCAGAGCAGCCTTAGAGCAGCTCTGTGCTCCTTTGTCTGCTGTCCCTGTCCCTGCCAGAGCTGCCTGAGGGCACAGCTCAGGGCTGCAGCTTTGAAGGGCTGCCAGGAACCCCTGGGCCCTCCTGCTCCACTGCTCCAGCAGCCCTGGTGGCACCAGGGGACAGCAGCCACCTCTAATGACCACATGGCTGACAGCTTCATAGGGCACTGCTGTGCTCCCCCCTCTGCTCAGCCCAATTTCCACACTGTGGGAACTCATTCCTCACCTCCCTTTTTCCTTTGCAAACAGACCTGTTTCCCTTATGGGATGGAGCAAGAGCTGGCAAAAATCTATTTTTTAACCCCGTGGGCAATGGGATTGCTCCAAGCTTATGTCTTTATCTCTCTCATCACCAGCTAACATCAGTGGCTCTGCTTTCTGCTTTCTCCATCTCTGTTCCCCAGCTTCATCCAGGTATTGGCATTCCCTGCCAGCCTTGGAAGGAACATCCCAAATCCCCTCCATCTCCTTTGGGAATGTGTCTGGAGAACCAGGATGAACAGGAGGTGGGGGAAATGGTTCTTCAGCATCCTGGGGACTGCCTGGCTGCTCCTCATCCCACCCTGCCCCTGGATCAGTGCTGGAAGTGCCCAGAAGCTGAATTCCTGTCCTGATGGAAGCTCAGGCTTGCCTTGCACCAATCCATGGTGACATCCCAGCTGCACCCCTCAAAAAACTGAGCCTCTATTTCCCATCAAAAATTCAAGACACCTCCAAAGTGTTTTCCCCATTTAAAAATCCCAGCAGTTTCCATTCCTAAAATTTCTCCATTTTAATCTGTTTTTCAGTAAAGCTCATTTTGGTAGGACAGTTGTGAAAAGACAGGACCTTAAACCAGTCCACCACTGATGGTAAACCCTTTTGGTACCCTGAAAGTAAGATTTTCAATAATAAAGGAAATTTTGTGCCTGTCTGCTTAAGTCCTGGCAGCTCCACTCATGCTTTGTATGGAAAGCCAGAACTGAGTGGGTTGATCCCTTAAAATATTGTTTGTTAAACTTAATAACATCTACTTTTCTCATAAAATAATGTCTGCAGCAAAAGGGGTGCACAGAAACAGCAGCACCAAATAATTAACTGGGATAGGGAAGGGATAGTAGGGAATTTTTATGATGATGCTGCAGAAGTATTCTCCTACAGGTGAAGGGATCACTGCATTTCAGCAGGAAAGTCAAAGAATTCCCATTGTTGTGCCCCAGCAAAGCCTGGTTTAATTCCCAGCAGCAAACAGACACCCACAAGTGAAAGAAAAATTTCCTATTTCATGTCCTCACGGTTAAATTACAGATACAGGAGTGATCCTGGGTGTTCAAAAGCCAAGCAAAATAGTGTGAGAGATAAAAATAATGTATGTGGCTGAAATCCAGGGTACCTGAGGCAATCCTTGTGGGATGGAGCAGTTTATCCTGACAGAGAGGGGGAGGCTGGATGAGGAAGCCACAGCGGAAGAGGGTGAATGGTTTTATGGGCTTTGATACTTAATGGTCCAACTGGAAATGACATGAAAGTCCCTGATTTTCAAGGTGACTGATTTGAGCTGTCTCAGACCCTCTGTTATCAGCAGCCACTCCTGAAATCCTCCCAATCTGTCCCTGGAGGCCCCTGAGCCAGGAGGCAGCAGGACTCCAGGGCTGGCCCCCATCCAAGCCCTGCAGGCAAAGGCTGATCTTGGCAAAGCTGCTGCTCTGCAGTTTGAAATCCAAGAGCTCCTTCATGCCTCCTGACCCAGCATCAGAAGCAGGCTCATTCAAGAGCTTCTTTTGCTGCTTAGTCCCAGCTTTTGGGAATCTGAGGGATTTTTTCTTTTGCTTAAGGAGTTCCTCTTTCTCTTTTACTGGAAGAAAGTCTACTTATTGCATGTCATGAAACCAAAGGCGTGAGCAAAACCTGCTCTTCCCTGCTGGGAGGACAAAGCAGATTCCCACTGTGCTTTGCTTTGATGTAGCTGACAGACTTCAGGGATAGGTGGGAGTCATTCCTGGCTCACCCTTTCTGCAGGAACATTTTCCCTCAGTCTCGGGTAGCTGGTTCTTAACTGCTGCCCCGAGATGTGCAGGATGTCTCTGCTTTGAACGAATCTGGACTCTTCACTTTTCGGTCTTGAGGTTGTTTATTAATTCTTATCTATAAAATTTTCTTTCTGCCCAGCCAAGATCTGCTCAGCAGGGCAGCCACAGGCACTCTGACCGCCCCCGAGGCAGTGTTGTCCTTTTATACTACAAACTACATATAACATATTTACACTTAATGCCCAATACCTATCACCTATGTTAGACAGTGCACTTCTACTCTAAACCAATCCCAAAGTGCCAACATCACTGCAGAAGATGGAGGTAGAGAAGAAGAAGAAGAAGAAGAAGAAGAAGAAGAAGAAGGACTGAACATGCCCAAGTCCCTCCATCTTGTCCCCATAACCCCCATACCAAAAATCCCAAAATCTGCCTTTTCACCGAATGATAATTTTATTATTACATTATTTAAACCTGTGTGACTTTCAGGTCCTCATACAAAGCTGGTAACTCACTCCAAGGGTCAAAATCAAATCCCCAGGTGCTCTGGGTTGTGTGCCAGCGTCTCCAAGCCCCCGGCGGGGTCCTGGGCAGCTCTGGACATCCAAAGGGATGCACTGAGTTCTGACACCCAGGTAATGCTGCAGTGCAGCAAAACTGGGGACACACAGCACCTCTGGGACAGCAAAAGAGACATTTTCATCTGCAGTAAAAATGAGGATTTTCCCCCAGCTGCCTCGCAAAGGCACCACAAGCAGAGGCAGCTACCAGGGCTGGGCTGTATGGAGCTGGAGCAGAGCAGGACAGCAAATGGAGAGAACAGCCAGCTGTGTGAGCGGCAGGCGCTCACGTGAGAGGGGATAACTCTGTGCACACCTAGCTAGGCCAGGATCTGGAGAAGAAATAGCAGCAGTGGCTGGCAAGGGGTTTTTATTCAACTGTAAAGTAACAATGCATGGAGAGACTTCAGTGTTTTTGCAGCAAAAAGCTCTGAGCTTTGCATCTGTCCTTGACCCAAGAAACTTCAGCTGCTTTGTTTTTCATGTCAAGGCTGCAAGACCACCTCCAAACCAGGGGTTTTGCCAGGACTTTGCTCCCTGCCAGGGGGTCACACTGGTACAGCTGATTTTTGGGGGCTGTTCTGCACGTGGCCTTAGTGCACAAAAATCACCCTGTTATGTGGCCATGAGGAGATTTGAAAACCCTCACTGAGAATTTTGCTTTGTGTTAGTTCACAGAATCCCAGAACCACAGATCCCATGGTGGGTCAGGCTGGTGGGGACCACAGTGGGGTCATGGTGGCACCTCCCTGCTCCAGCAGGGCCACCCCAGGGCTGATGGTTCTGGAACATTCCCAGTCAGGGAGACCCCACAGCCTCCCTGGGCTCTGCTCAGGGCTGGGCACTGCCCAGGGCAGCAGTTCTGCCTCCTGGGCAGGGGAATTGCTGGGTCAGGCCCTGCCCGTGGCTC
>JAWWMS010000015.1:20288606-20311058 GCA_035048045.1 Chlorospingus semifuscus
CCAATGGGATGCTGTAGTTCTTATCAGCCATGCAGTGACATTCAATAGTCTGTTATCAGCAGATGTCCCCTCCCCAGGGAGGTGTGAATGTGGTCACTCAGAGAGATAAAGCAAACTGCCCACTTGACAAAGATAATCTGCCATAGAGATGGGAATTGAAAACATCTTGCATTGCAATCTTCAACAGCAACTCATCCCTGGAACCTTTGGAGAGGGGAGCTTTGCTTCCTGAGGGGTCTCCAGAGCAGTGTCAGAGAGGAAAGGTAAAGGATCCCTAAGAGCTGTGGTATCTGGGAGTAAACAAAAAGAATGGGGAGGGAACATCAGCAGGACACAAATAGGCCTGGGCTGCGAAGATGCTCAGGTGAATTTTGCATTTTTCTTGGAAAACAGGGTTCTCCCCACCCTGGGGACAGCAGGGTTGATTATGGACGTAGTTCCATTGTGTATGGATAACATGGAACACCAGGACAGCATTACCCGGGCTGTTACCTGGAGATAAAGGGAATTAAAGCAGGGGAGCACAAGAAGATTAAAACCAGGCCTGCCCTTGACTTACACAATATATTTCAACAGCCCCATAAAAAGATCAGGGAATTCAGTCAAGCATGAATAGTTACAAGCATAAAAGAATGGTGGTATTATATTTATTATTAAAGCCCTTTGAAAGCCCCCTTATTGCAGATGGATTCAGAGCCTCTGGGGAAAAGTCAGGGACAGGATATTTAGCAAAAATGTTATTAAAAATAGAAATTGTTTCCTATGACTTAACCTTACTGCCTAGGGGGAAATCACTTAGGTGGTGTTAGAGGAGAGCACGCAGTTATGAGATGGGGCTGTTATGGAAAACTGTGCACAAGGTTTCTGGAACAGCAGCCATGGTCCTGCTTCCAGATGTACCTGTGCCCTCCTCCCACTGCCTGCATCCTCAGCTCTGAGCTCCAGAAGGTGCTCCCAAGGATCCACACGGTGTGGGGAATGAGCAGAGGGAATGTGGAAGGGTGGGATCCTTCCAGACCAGGTTGCATGGGGCTTGGAGCAACCTGGCCTAGTGGAAAGTGTCCCTGCCCATGGCTGGGAGTGGAACAAAGTGACATTAAAGTCCCCTCCCACCCCAAACCATCCAGGGACTCTATGACATTATTTTGTGAATGGAACTCATGGCATCAACTGAGCAATGTATCCATTTCTCAGTTTATCAATTTATCACCATTCTATTATCAATTTATCAACAATCAATTTATTTAGTATCAATTTATCAACACCCCGCAGCTCCCAAATGCCCCTGGTTCCCCCTCCTTGGTCTGGGGGGGTTTGGAACTGGTAGCACATGGGATGCCACCACAGTTTGCCGGAGCTTTAGTTGCAGCCTGGGTAACAGAGAGCCTTTTCCCCATCTGAGGCTGTTCAGCACCTGCAGAAAGCTTCAGTGATGACAAATTGGTGTTTTCTCTCAGGAAAACTCCTCGGTCCCACAGCCAAAGGCTGCTTATCAAAGCAGCATCAGGTGTGATAACCACCCTGCAAAGCTGGCCTGGAGCTCTTTGAGAAATGCAGGTCCAGAGGCCTTGGAAATGCCAGGGGAATGCTGAGCTGATCCAGCTGTGTCCTGTCCTCCTCCTGGGATCCATCTCTGGGAAGACGGGCAGGTATCAAACATTCATCACAGGCACTTGTCCCTTTAGCAGCTGACATTGGTGCAGCAAAACAGTTTTTGATCACTTGAGCGTAATGTCACTGCAATCATTGCTTGGAATGTAATTTTGCCTTAAAAAAAAACAGGGAAGGAGGATGAAAAATGTGACTCAAAGGTCTCCATGCTTCAGAAAAGCTGGCTGTGGAGCTGTAAGCATCAGATCTCAGCAAATTCTGTAAACTTCCCCCCTTCCCCCCCTGCCTGTATTTGGACATCTTCCTCTTTCTTAATGATATTCCATCAATTACATAACTCCACGGATGCCTGGGATCAGGATGAGGGAGTTCAGCTTCATTATCAGTGCAGTTATTGTCCTTTGGAGACGGAGCTGAGGGCCATTTGTCTTCTTCAATTCAATTAACAGCAACCCCCTCTGGACACCACATCAGCTGCACTCGGTGACACTCTGGGACATCCCCTCCTCCACCAGGACCTGACCCCCATCTCCTCAGACGAGCTCTGGCTCCTCTCTTGCCTCTCCCTGCTGCACATTTCAGCAGCACGTCAGGAAATGGCACAGTAAATTACCCAAGAATTAAACCGGGCAGGGTGAGAGCCAAGAAAAATCCATTTATCGATGGCCATTCCCACTCTGAGGTGCTCCAGGAGGTTGACAAGGCAGGAACATATCTTCCCTGACCAGCCAAGAAGACTTCTCAAGAAGGACAAGGTCACATCTTCCTGTACAAGATGAAGGTGGGCACAGACTGAGGAAAGAGCTTCAATATTTTCAGAGAACAGAGCAGCTCCAGAACATCAGCTGTGACTTCTTGGCACAATTTTGGAGCATGGAGCCTGTATTTCCCCTTATTCTTGACCTCTGGTCTAGGAATGCTCCTGTCACTAAGTTCAAGGACCCCCAACACATCCCTCAGTGACATTCCAGCATGGAATAACCCCCTCACATCTGCAGAGGTGTGATGCTTGGGGTGTGGGTGAGTGGTGGGCTTGGGTTAATGGCTGTGGACTGCATGACCTTGGGGGGCTTTTCAAACCCTAATGATTCCATGCAGCCCTGCAGCAGTGCTCCATGCAGAGCAGAGGGTGCAGGGCAGCCCACTGCCATAAATGAGTCCCTCTCTGCTCCTGCCATGTGGTGATTTTAATGGAAAACATTAATTGATGGCAAATCTCTGGTAGCAATAGGACCTGACAAATGCCTCTTTAGAGCAGGTCCTACACTGAGGGGAGGTTGGCTGATAATTCATGGATGTAAGGAGCACCTGGATCACTGGGTGTGGGCAGGAAATTGGGGGATTCTCCTGAGCAGCCAGAGCCTGCAGACTTTCCAGGAGAAGAGCTACCAAAGCAGGCAGAAAAGGTGGCTGTGAGCTGAGGAACTGTGTCCTTGTGGGACTGAGTCTTTCCTTGGAAGTCAGTCTAATTAAATACCTCCTGTTTGATCAGGAAGTATTTTAGCTCCACTGAGTCTCCTGATGAACATCCCACCCTCAGCTCCTCTGGATCACCATGAAGAAGGAGCAATGTGTGTGTGGCTCATTCCCACTTCCCTCCAGGAGGTGACCATCCAGACCCACTAATGACACCATGTTCAGCCTCCCTATGGTTTGCTCCTGAAAGGATCCAGTGAAACCCAGTGTTTGGTTTGCCAACATGTCCTCCTGCTTTAAGGACAGCAAAATCCATCCTCGTGCCCCTGGAGCAGCCCAGGCTGCTCCTGCTGTGAGGAGCAGTGATGGGATTGCTGGGATGTAACAAGATTTATCACCTGCTCCTGCAGAGTGATTGCCTGCTCCGTGTCCTCAGTAAATAATGTTCTGCTGGGGTCACCTGGGACAGCATTAACCCAGGAGACAGAGTTTAACCCCCTGTGGGCTGCCTGATGTGTCTGGGTACCCAGCCAGTCCTCCCAGGGACCAGGTGGGGCTGGGATGCCAAAATCCCCACAGGGGAAAGGAGGAACATGGTTTGGTACCATGCAGAAGCTGATGCCAAGCTGAGGAGAAGCCCTGAGCAGCTCCACCTGAGCAGCCTTTTTGGAGGGAACCTGTCACCATGATATTTCCCAAAAAATCCATTCACCAGGATTTCTTCTCCTGGGAAGCTGAGAAACCTCAGAGAAAAATGTAAATAATAATTACCTGATTCGCTTCTCCTGTATTTGGCTGCTTTGGAATGAGGTCTGGACATTGTTTACCAACTGGTCATTGTTTGACTGGTTTCATGTGAATTGTTTTTGTTTAATGACCAATCACCACCAGCTGTGTTGGACTCTGTGGAGTCAGTCACAGGTTTTTATTATCATTCTTGTTAAACCTTCTGTCTGTGTCATTTCTCTTTCTTTAGTATAGTTTCAGTGTAGTATTCTATCATATCTCATACCATAAAATATCATATCATAAAATAATACATCAGCCTTCTGAGAACATGGAGTCAGATTCTCATCTCTCACCTCGTCCTGGGGACCCTCACAAACACCACAGGAACCCACAGGTGCCTGGGGCTGCTTGGTCACTCTGGCACCAGCAAGGGTGACAGGTTCCAGGTGTTCCAGAGGCACATCAGGCTGTTTCCCAGCTCTCATCCATAGCCATGGCTGCTCACAGGGCTGGAGACAAGCAGAGCTCTTCCCATGTGTGATCTCCTCCCTTCCCAATCCACCAGCGCATCCGCCTCAGTGACTTCCTCAGGGAGGGCCTGTGCCAGGGGCTCAGCACTTGGACTTCTCTGCTCCTGCCTCCTCACTCTGCTTAATAACTCCTGACTGCTCCTTCACCATGTCTGTGCCTGAAACGTTGGATTTATTAATGCATTTTTAATTAGCAAACTCATTCTCCAGGGGAAGGTGTCTTGCATCTTAATGACCTTTGCCTTGAACTTTTGCCAGGGAGAGTTTTATACCACAAACCTCAAGCTGCCACCAAGTTTCCTGACCCCCAACTCACACGCTGAGCAGCCAGGGGAGGAATTTGCTCCGTGGATGCAGTCCCAAGTTAGTCCGAGCTGGTGGGAAGTTCCAACACTCATGGCTCATAAAACCCACCCGTAAAAAGGCCTGTGCACAGTTAGAGAAGTGCTGCAGGAAAGGCTTGTTGGAGCTCAGCAGTGGGTTTGGGTGGTCCCAGGAGATGAGGACAGGTCTAAGCACGTGTCCTAATGTGGGGGACAGCCAGGAGCCAGCCTGACTGCTTCCCCCAGCCCTCTGCTCCTCAGGAACACAGTTACTGTTCCTTGGAGTCTCCTTCTGGCCAGTTCATGACCCAGTTGCTCACTGAGTTTCTCCAGGAGGTGCCTCTTTGCCAGCCCCACCTTCCCAAAGCAGTTCCTACCATTAGGGGCCAGCAGAAAGGCCTGGGTTTTCCTAGGAGTTTGTGATATTTTAATCAACTCTTCTGGATAGAGTTACACATTTAAATGCTGGCTGTTCCCTTCAGCTCTCCCCAGGCATTTCATGGTTCCAGCATGGTCTGGGTGTTCTCTGTGCTCCTGCAGCCCCAGATTTCCCTTCAAACCAGCCGTGACAATTAAGATGTTCCAAGCGCTCAGTGCTCAGGAGCCCACCATCCCCAGCCCGGTTCAGAATCCATTTCCCACCTCTGGGAGGAGCAGGAGCTGAGACCATTTCCTCCTCTCCCATGCTCTGGGAAGGGTGGCAGAGCTGTTGACAGCTTGGTAGTTTATTTCCACACGGCTCCATGGATCCAGACCTTCCAGAGGCGTTCGCAGCACCAGCTGTTCCTGGGCTTTCTGGCTGCTCTGCCACACAAGCTGTTAGTGATGCCGTTTGTCTCCAGCCTCCTCTGAAAGCACATCCCAGTGGCGCACGAGTCCCTACAGCAGCTCTTTCCCTGCCCTCTCCCACACTGGAAGGGAATGACACAGTCTCCAGAGGAGCAGGACCTGGCATGGAAATCCCTTCCTGGCACAGAGTGACAGATGCTGAGCATTCCTGCAGATACTGTGCAATCAGGAGGTATTTAAGCTCCACTGAGTCTCCTGATGAATATCCCATCCTCAGCTCCTCTGGACCATCGTGCAGAAGGAGCAATGTGTGTGTGGCTCATTCCCACAGCAGGACATGCATTAATCCTTTCTGACTTCCCCACCCACCCACAAACCCATCCCTCTTTGCCAGGCAGCAGCAGATTGAGCTCACCTGGCTCCAGGTGCTCCCCTTGCCATTCCCCCAGCTCCTGGATCCCCTACCTAATGTATTTGTGGGGTGCTCCGATGAAGGAAGGGACAATGAATCTGACTCCATGTTCTCAGAAGGCTAATTTATTATTTTATGATTCTATAATATATTAAAGAATACTATACTAAATTATACTAAAGAATACAGAAAGGCTACTTATAGAATGCTAAGAAGATACTAATGAAAACTCGTGACTCTTTCCAGAGTCCTGACACAGCTTGGCCCCAATTGGCTAAAGAGTGAAAACAACTCACACCAGAATCCAATGAAAAAATCACCTGTGGGTAAACAATCTCCAAACACATTTCACATGAGCATAACACAGGAGAAGCAAATGAGATAAGAATTGTTTTCCTTTTCTCTGAGGCTTCTCAGTTTCCTAGGAGGAGAATCCTGGGTGAAGGAATTTTTCCAGGGAATGTGAATGCCACATTCCCTGCCAGCCTCTGTTTGCCAGTGATTCCTCCTCGTGCTGCTGGCATCGCTTCACTGCCTTAAGCTGTGCTTTAAGGACTTGGGAAGCAGCTTAGGCACTGTTGCATGACTCGATCCTCCCCCTCTGAAAGGAGAAGCCTGAGCCTGGCCCTGACCTCGAGCAAGGTTCCTCCTGCAGTGCTGCAGGTCCTCTGAGGCAAGGAGCACAGAGTTAGGGCCAGGGAACAGCTGGAGCTCTGTCAGGGGGGTTTAGGTTGGATATCAGGAAAAGGTTCTTCCCCCAGAGGGTGCTGGGCACTGCCCAGGCTCCCCAGGGAATGGGCACAGCCCCAGGGCTGCCAGAGCTCCAGGAGAGTTTGGACAATGCTGCCAGGGATGCACAGGGTGGGATTGTTGGGGTGTCTGTGCAGGGCCAGGAGCTGGATTGATGATCCTCTGGGCCCCTTCCAGCACAGCATATTCTATGATTCTATGGAAGAAAGTCGTTTCAGAAGCCTTTTCCCTCCCCTCTTCCTCCAGGCAAGGGGAGCAACCATTTGGCAGCTCAGTTTCCCAGGATTTCCCAATCCCTTATCACTCATGCCACTCTCCACCTTGTCCCAGCCCCACTGACCAGCAGCATCCCTGGAAATGGCAGCAGGTGCAGAGCCCAGACAGAGGCCGCAGCCCAAACCTCAGGCCAGGGCCCAGGGACATTTCCCACCTCCCTGTCCAACCTGGGCAGCACGAACTGCACAGGCAGCATTCCCAGGCCTCTGAGAAGGAGCCATTCATTATGCCCCTTCTCCCTTAGCAGGGTCCTGCTCTCCTGCATCCCAAGTGCCAATATCCCGTGGTTTTTCTGATCCAATTTATCACTGGGCTGTTTCCCCAGTCAGCAGATGCCCTGTGCTCAGCTCCTGATGGATCGATTGATGCTGAACCCTCCCAGGTGTCCCTTGCCAGGTCCCTGAGCTCCAATTCCCCTCCTGCCTCACAAAATGTGGGAAGGGGAGGGCAAAGCCCAGAGGGACAGGGACAGCTGAGCCCTGCAAGGGCAGGAAGGGCTGGCAGGACAGAATTCCTGAGCTCTGCATTCCTCAGGAGTTTTGCACCACGGCAGCTGCTCTCCTGCTCTACCCACTTGTTGGGATTGAGTGGATCCCCATTTTGAGCTGGAGCTCTGCCCCTGTACCCCACAGCTCCCCCAGCAAGTCCCATTCCAGCCCTGCAGTGATGCCACCCTCAGCCTTGTGTCCCCATGCCACATGCAGGGGGAAATGCATGCAGGAAATGCAGGCAGCTCTTCCTACTTCTCCGTGCCAAGAGATGCATCTTTGCTGCATCCTCACTCCACTCTGGAAGGGAAAAGGTGCCCAGTGAGCCCAGGGAAGCCCAAGAATTCCCCACCAGTGACTGCCTGGAGACCCTGATGGGGGTTACTGGCATGTGGACAAACAGCAAGGACAATTAGCTCTTTTCTCTCTGGAGATGACACAGCACTGTGGCAGGCATTCCTGAGGAGGAAAATACCTGGGGGCACAACCCAGCAGTTTTTTCACTTGGGGTCCGTAATGGATTTCTTCTCACTCCACTCACCCCCTGCACATGCAGTTGGTCCAAGCTGTTTTCTCAACCTGCAAGAGCCTCACTGAATCCTCAATAAAGCAAAAAACCTCTTAAGGAGTGAGACAAAGCTCCCTGAAGTGGTTTTATGGCTTCCAAGACACAAAGCTCTCCTCCTCCAAAGCACTCTCCTGACAAACACTCCTTCCCCAGCTTTCCAAGTTCATTTTCAAATCAAAGCTGCAGCTGTGAAAGGTGACCTGGATCTAAGACTGGCCTCCTGCCCCACTCTCCTGCTCTGCTTGGAGAAGACCTTCAAGGGAAACAAAAGGAAGTTTCTATTTGTGTTCCCTCTCTCATAATGAAAATCTCCTAACTTTTGGGGAGGTGGATATGGGGAAGGGCAGGGGTGGGAGAGATTTCCTCATCTTTGTCAAGAAGGAGGAAAGAACCAGTATTAGCGAAGTCTCACAGCTTAGTCTCTTGTTGAAGGACAAAACACTCGCCTCCAAATGGAAGTAGCAAGGAGGAAGAGTCAGGAAGGAGACAAAAGTTAAGCACTGTCATTGGGAAGATTGGGACAGACTTGATCAGCCCCGTGCTGGAACTGCCACCTCTCAGCAAAACATGGGGAGATAAAGAGCCTTAGTTATGCACTGCCATGGTGCATTAAACAAAGGTGGCTGCCCTCGAGCCCTCCTTCCTCGAGCCCTTCACCCTGCTCCCCTTGGGAGCATCATTAGAATGGCACAGCAGCCTCGGCCCCCCAGGGTCAGGGCACCCAGAGTTGTGAGCTCAGCAGAGTCCGACAGCTCTGCGGAGACGCGGCAGAGTGACAGGCGAGGTCCCTGCCCTTTGCATTAGCTGGATTTTAATTTGGAGCCGTGCTGTTCATTACTGCCATCACATCCAGCCTCCTCTGGCTGGCTCGGAGCTCTGGAGTGCTGCTGACCCTGGTGCTCCATCCCTGGGAGTGCCGCAGCACTGACACCCGGGCACTGCCTTTGGCCTGTGCTAATGCCAGGGATGAGCTGGGACATGGATCCTCCACCACGGCCAACCACACTTGTGCTGGGCACACTCAGGCATGTTCCACTCAATCCCATTCCCTGGCATGGAAATGGTTTAATTCACTGAAGGATGGAGCCTGTGGGATGTGGACAGTGAGTTTGCCACCAGAGAAGTTTCCAGGAGTCAGTTCAGCTTTGGGAAGTTTATAGAACTGTGACAGTAGAACCTTATAGAACCTATAAGTAGTCCAAGGGCAGAGGTTTCATATTCTGGAAAAAAAGGAATGAGCTGGAGAAGCTGGAGTATCCCTGGTTGGCCTGGAGTCCCTGGCTCAGAGCTGTTCCAGTGGCTTGTCTGTCCAGTTTGCCAAAGTGACTGGAAAACTTCAGAGGAGCTACTTGGATCAGGAGCAATGTCTTCCCTTCCTCCCAGAGAGGCTGTGGCTGCTGCCTCCCTGGAAGTGGCCAAGGCCAGGTTGGACAGGGCTTGGAACAAGCTGGAAGGTGTCCCTGCCTGTGGCAGGTGGGTAGAACAAAACTGTCCCTTCCAACCCAAACCATTCTGTGATTTTATGATGCTTAGTTCCTGTCATAAAGCTGGGGTTCTCTTCCCAACATTCCCCATCAAAGGGATGCTGGGAGAGAGCTGGAAATTGAGATATTTTTCAGCAGTTTCTCCCCATGCATTTAATCACTTGCTCCCATCTTTCCCTAGCCCTTTTCTGGGAATAAAGCTTGGGCAGGCAGTCCCAAAGGGATCACTGCAGTGGGACAAACCAGACCAGGAGCCTCGCACCAGAGGTGCAGCACTGTCTGGGGTTCTGCTTATCCAAGAGGTCATTTTCCAGTGGGTTAGTGCTGGAGCTGGAAATTGCTTTCCAAAAGGGAATTAAGAAGCCCTGCCTCCAGCTGGGAAGCTGCTGGAGAGAGCAAACACGCAGCCCTGCACAAATCAGGAGGAAACTGGTAACAGAGTTGGATCTCGACTTGCAGACAGGTTGATGTAAGAAAGATTTTCTGCTCTCCTTCAATACAAAAGAGGAAGTTTTGAAATCTAATCTTTCCTTGGGTGAAAAAAACCCTGGTAGTCTGCAGCTCCTGCCACTTCTAGTCCATATATTTACAAGGATCCTTGAGCAGAGACAGAGCAATTTGCTGGGATGAACATTCACAGGACTGAAGGAGCAGGCACATTATCATGCCCTCCACATCAGCCAAAGGCCACTGACTGGGATTCCCACTGCTGTGGGGAGCCAGAGGAGACTCAGGAAGGCACAAGGGTTGTGTCTGCGGGGTCAGGGCAAAGCAGCAGCCAGGAAAGAGCCAAGCAGGGGGCAAGGAGAGCTTGGACAAGGATCTTTGGCTGCTGTAAACATGACACAGGCATTGAAGTATCCACACAAACCCTGCATGGAAAGCTTATCCCAGGAAAACCCTGTTCTGGGAGAGCTGAGCTGCCCATCACACTCAATTTCCCTTTCAGGGCAATGGGATGTGGGATGGTTGCACTGGACACCTGGCTGAGTCACCTAAAAGGGTGTGGAGCAGTGGTGCAGAATCTTCCCCCAACACTGAGAAGAAACCAGAGTTGAAGCTCTAAACCCACCGGAGGAGATAAAGGCTCCTCATAGTAGATGGGTCTCTGCTGTGGATCAGCTCTGGAAGAACCCAGCTTTTCATCAGGACAGGAACTGAGAAGAGCCTTTGAGGAGCCCTACCTAAACCTTTGGGCCAGCCTGGAGCCCTGCCAAACAGGGAAGACCACAAAGCCATTAAAATGTAACATTAGAGCCCAAATGAAAGCCCAGAAGCTCAGCCCAGGCCTGTGCCTTGTGCCAGTGCAGCCACAGGGACACCGAGACTCAGGTGGTGGCTTGGGGTCAATGCTGCAGCCTCACCCATGGTGTGTGGAGCAAGGGCACTGGTCCCACTGGGTGTGCAGATGTCCCAGGCAGGCCTGGAACAGGGGAATGGACAGGGAGGACAGTCCTGGAAGCTCCTTGGAGAGGAGGCTCAGGGAGCTGCTCCAAGCACAGCCAAACAGGGGATCTGGAGATCAATAATTCTGTCTGCCGAGAGCAGGCGTGAAAAACAGCCTGCTTTAGGAAAACTTGCAGGAACTTTTGGGGGGAAATCAGTTATACTGGAGCAGCTGACAATTACAGAGCATTCTCCAGCAACTATTTTTCACCCAAATTACTTTTCAGACCCTCCACTCAGGCACTTAAGATGTATGTTCATCAATAAAGAAAACGCACAGATTCCTTCCCCGTCCCACCAACACTGTGGTTTCTGGACAGACCCCCCAGCCAGGGGACTGGGAAGCACTACAGCAGCTCCTGAAATCCCCCAGATAACAAGGAAAATCCTCACAGCTGGTGTTAACAGGATTGCAGTTGTTTGGTTTAATATGAATGTATTTACGTATTGTTAGTGCAATTTGGCGAAGCTGTTTCCTTGCTTGCAAAAGTCTGGATTTAGCAAATATTGGCTGGTTAACTATGTTGTTTCTTAGCAACCCTAATTGGATTTCAAACGGGAGATTTTGTTTTGGAAATATTACCTGTATCACTTAGCACTGTGAAATAAGTTCCTGCCTTCCTCGTGCAGATAAACCCAATCAGCACTCCCCAATCCACTGGGGTTCCAGCTTGTTTACCCTCTCCTATGGCAGGAGCTGACAGATTCCCTCCTCCCCCAGCCAGGACCTGCAATTTTTTACCAGCCCTTGGAATTCTAAGACCAGCACGAGCTGCAGCCTCCAACTTGACCGGCAGCCCCATGGTGACACTGTCCCCAGGCACAGTGGCAGCCACAGAATCCTTTAGGTTGGAAAAGCCCCTTAAGATTAAGTCAAATTTATGTCCCAGCACTGCCAAGGCCACCATTAAACCATGTCCCCAAGTGCCACATGCACAGAACTTTTAAATCCGTGCAGGGATGGGGACTCCACCACTGCCTTGGGCAGCTGAGCCAGGGCTTAACAGTGAAGAAATTTTCCCGATATCTAGCCTAAATCTCCCCTTTAGGCCCAACTTGAGGCTTTTTCCTCTTGTCCTTTGGCTTTTCCCAGCTCAGCTGCTGGGCACAAATGTGGGAAGATAGCCCAGCTGAGCATGAAGGTGCCGAGCTACCTCCCATCACCCCAGTGCTTCTGCTGGTGAAGCACCAACATATCCCAAGGACCTCTCAGGGATGTGGAAAGTGAGATGGAGTTTCTTTTCTCCAGCCTCTCCCCTTTCACCATGTCCCTCTGGATTCAGAGTAGACAATGAGGTGCCCAAAGGAGCAGCTCCAAGCCTCTGTGTAGGCGGGGAACAGCACCATGAGCAGCACAGGGTGACAACTCCAGCAGAGTTTTCCATGTGTGTGTGTGCAGTGTTTTTTCTGGAAAGCAGCTGCTATTGTGCCATTTAGTGATAGTGAAGGGGTAAGCCAAGCATTCAGCCAATTACAGCCTCCAAATCATTGCACAGCCATGGGCCAGTGACTGCGGGGAGAGCCGGGAATGAGCATTGATCAGAGCCCGGGGCTGTGCTGGTCCCACTGTGTGGAGCACTCCTGGTCCTCCCGCAGCCCTGAGAGCCACAGGACTCCAAAAGGTCAGCACAGAGCACAGAAGGGAGCTCAGTCTGTCAGGATCAGGGATTTGGGGCCGGGCTGCACCAGGCTTCCTGTGCAGAAGGGTTATTTGGGGTGGACAGCTCCTTGTAAAGCCCTTCATCTCCGCAGAGATGTGGTGGCACGGGAGCTGAGCAATTAAAGAGCTGCTGATGTCCTTGTGCAGCACGGAGGGAGGAGAGGCAATTCCAGGGAAGTGGCAGCCTGCAAAGCAGGCTCTTTATGCTCTGAAGATGGTAATCTGCATTTTCAGGAGGAATGAAACAGCGTTTTCCCTGAGGGCTTCAGGGTATGAAGTATGGGAGGAAGTGTGGTCCTGAGCTGCTCACAAGGGGACAAGGCCAGTTCCCCCATGGCAGAGCACAGCTGGGCCACACAAATACAACCTGCTCAGGGACAGGCACCTCCTTCCTTCCTCCCTCCAAACCTTTAAAGAGATGCTAGACCCAGGGGCAAACTTCCCAACATGGCCAGACTCAGCTGTAAGCACATGGGTTTGGCCCTAACCCCAACCGGATTTTCCCAACAGGGAAAAACTTCTGGGAGTTTCATGGGGGAAGCACTTCACCAGCTAAACAAAATCCATCTGAGCCAGGCTGGAACCAGACAATCATGAAGCTTGGAAAAGAGCTCCACAACCATGAAATGCAGCCATTCCCCCAGCACAGCCAAGGCCACCATGAACTCACATCCCCAAGTGCCACATCCACAGGGATTTTAAATCCCTCCCTCCAGGGACAGGGACTCCACCACTGCCCTGGGCAGCCCTTCCCAATGCCTGACCACCCTTTCCATGAAGGAATTTTTCCTAATATCCAATCCAGTTTATTTCCACAATGGTGGCATTAGAGGTTTCCAGTCTGATGCTAGCCCTAGTTTAGGTTGGCAGACCAAGCCTGGGAAATGAGATACAGATTTTCTGGACTCTGTCCCAAAAGAGTTTTCATTTCACCTCATGGTAACTCTACACACCCTTGAGATGAATCCAGGAGATGACAACACCTTCCTGATTTTGTTTGGGATACTCCTCCACAGCAAAAAGGAGTTTGGGTAAGAAAGTCAGAAGCAGAAGATAAATGAAAGGAGAAAGAAAATCATCTCCACTGAGCCCTCTCATTATGAACCAGGCCAGGAAAATGCCATGGATACTTTCCTGGTGTTGGAAGCCAATCTGGTGGTGACTGTGCTGTACTGGGGGTGGTTTCCTTCAGGTGGAACCAGCCCATGCGTTCAGAGGGGAAACAGGCAGGGAAAGGCAGCGTTATCCTGATGAAAATTTAAATGAAAGTAGATTTATTTTGTCTCTGCTCCAGATCTCAGGGGACAGTGTTGACTTACATGTTGGAAAAGCAATCCCTGCAAACAGCAGCTCAGAATTGTTGTATTAAAACTGCCACCTCTCGCCAAAACCCTCGAGCAAACAAAAACCTGGTGGAAGCTGCTGATTTCTTCTTGACTCAACCCCCAGCCTGTTTGTCACATTCCAGATGCATTTTACAGCGGTTGAGAGGTTTGGTTTGGGGTTTTTTTTTTGTTATTGTTGCTGGCTGATTTTAGCAAACCAAATGTTGAAGAAGAGCAGCTCAGCAAGTGAAAACATTTCTCCGATGAAACTCGGGGTTGAAATGAAAATTGTCATTTCAAGCAGGATTAAGCTACAATTATCCGGCATCTCTTTTAACTGAGAATTAAAGAGTGCTGAATAGAAATGTTGTTGTGTTCTGTTTGAACACCCACAGCCCGGAGAACATCCTTTATCTTGAGACTCAGTAGTTTTCCCTTTTATTATTACCTGCAAGCCTCTGCTTGGTTACAGCGGAGGCTTTGCATGGGGTGATATCTGCCAGTCGATCTTCCTCTGCAAAGCTCAGCCTATCTAGACAGGGACTATTTTAAGCTCTTCAAGTGATATGAAAAATCAAATGTGAAGAGAAAAAGCGAGGCTCTGTGCTGCCTTTACAGCCCCTGAAATCAGCATTCAGCTCGGCTCTCGAATGACCCTGATCGCAACAATTCTGCATATTCCCACAATTAAACAATGTTTGAACTCGTGTTAATGGCAGCAGAACAATTATCTGAACAGCCATCCACGGGGTAAGCAGGCTGCATCAGCAAGAGTCAAGCCTGGTGCAAATAAAGGCTCAGCCTTGCAGAGGAAAGACAAGGAAACCTTCAATGAGAGGAATAAAGATTCTTTACTTTACTCCATAAAATCGGCATGTGAACAATATATTGAATGTCAGGAGCAAATGTCTGCTACAATTTGGTTGCTTAATTGTAAAGCTTGCTAACTATTTCCACTTAAAAATCAAATCTTTAGCATTCTGAAACTGCAGAGAGGCATTTGCCTGGTCCTGGTGTCAGAAATATTCTTATAATGTTGGAGCTTTGTGTGGGAAATGCAGAAGCAGCACAACAGAGTTTAACAATTGCGGGGGGAGTAAGAGGAGGCTTTAAGGGCCTGAATTAATTCTTAGTGAAAGAGATTTCATTATATTTCTGGAAAATTTAGGAATAAAGGAGAAGGAGCTCATTTAACATGAAATTCCATAGAATCATAAGATTATGGAATGATTTGGGTTGAAACGGAACTTCAATTTCATCTCATTCCACTCCCTCCCCTGCCATGGGCAGGGACACCTTCCACTAGCCCAGATAGCTCCAAGCCCCACCAACCTTGCCTTGGACACTTTCCCTTTCCAGTTCCTTCTGTTTCTCATGAAATATATTCCATCTGAATGGGAGGGGCCAAAAAAGCACTTTTGATCAGATCTGATGCATTAGGAAATCACCCAGAGCAGCTGTGGCTGCCCCTGGACCTCTGGAAGTGTCCAAGGCCAGGCTGGACAGGGCTTGGAGCAACCTGGGATAGTGGAAGGTGTCCCTGCCTATGGCAGGGGGTGGAAAGGGATGATCTTTAAGGTCCTTTTAAACCCAATTCTATGATTCTACAAAAGTTGTGCTGGTGGAGAGACCCTGCAGCTCCTTCCAGATGGGAGAGCACCAGCAGATCCTGGGGCTGTGTTCACACAGCATCCTGTACCCAGCCAGGCCCTGCCTCTGGCCTCATCCAGAGGGGCTTTTCCTCCTGTATCTCTCCCCTTTTCTCCTAATAAAGCTGCTTGTTCATTCCCGGCTGAAAGAAGACATAATAAAAATGATGGCAGGAAATTGCAGGCGAGCTGGGGTTAAGAGAGACAATAACAAAACTGCTTTTGCAGGGTAATCTCCGAGCCTTTGGTAGCTCATGCTAAAGAGGGCTTTGAAATCAGCAAGAGAATTAAAAATATTGAGATCAGCTAAAACACTCCTATCCTTTGCACATCAAAGAGGATACCCACAGGGACCGATTTGCTGCCATGGAATAATTTCCACCACTTTTTACAAGAAAAATGAGAGCATTTGGTTCTTCTCCCCCCTTCCTTTAGCATGAACCCACTGTACAGAGGGAAATTACCTTTCTGTGCTCCCTAAAAAATCTCCTCCTGATACAAAAAGCAGCATGGAGAGAAAAAGGTTTGTAACCCATTAGCCATGTCAGGGAGCTGGGGAAAGGGGAGAAGGAGGAATCTGCCTCCCAAATCTGCTGACAAGGCTTAAAGCCCGGTTTAGCCCAGGGTCCTCTAGCTGGGTCCAAGCCACCCAGTTGCCCACTGATGGGTTTGCAGTCTGTGTTGGTGTCACATAGCTGGGCACACAGGGGCGAGCTTCCTCCCAGAAAGCTCGTTCCCAAAGAAAAACAGGGCTGAATCCAAGGAAAACCTGCCCCAAGTGCTGGTATGGGGGTTTAGGTGTGATGGAGCATGAAAAGCACCACAAACTTCAGCAGCAGGCCCAGCTGGGAGCCTGGTTACACTCACTTGAGCTTGCAAGAAAGGTTTTTAGGGCTTCAGGATGGAAAATTTGCACATGCAGGGTTGGAGCAGGTCTGTGTGCATGGTCCTGGGCCTGTCCATATGCCTGGAATAGCAGCTGTATTAATAAACTGGAAAAAATTAAACATAACTCTGTCATCAATCAAAGCATTCCCTCTCTTGCTCCTGACCTGCTGGAATATCTTCTGCTTTTCCTTGTTGAAAACCTGTTTTTACAGCAAAGTCTGGCTGAAAAACAGGCTTTGTGTGACTGTGTTTACAGGGGTCTCAGGTTGAGGGAAGAGATGAAGATTTGACTTCATGTTTCAGAAGGTTTGATTTATTATTTTATTATATATATTACATTAAAACTATACTAAAAGAATAAAAGAAAAAAATTCTTCAAAAGGCTAGCTAAGAATAAAATAAGAAAGAATAATAACAAAAACCTGTGGCTCGGACTCTCTGTCCGAGCCAGCTAAGCTGTGATTAGCCATTAATTAAAAACAACTAATGTAAGCTAATCAAAGATCTACCTGCTGCATTCTACATCAGCAGATAATCAATGTTGACAGTCTGTTCTTGAGGCTTCTCAGCTTCTCAAGAGGAAAAATCCTAAAAAAAAGATTTTTCATAAAAGATGTCTGCGACAGCTTTGTTCCAGGGACAGGTGATTTGCCAGGCCCACCCCTGGGATGGCTGGAAGATCTGGGATGCAGGGCACTGTGAAACTCCACAATTCCCCCAAATCTTGTGTCAGGAAGCTGTCTGGGAGCACTTGGCTGCTCTCCACCAGCCCTTCCCTCACACATGACTTCACCCTTGTGTTTTGTTCTCTTCTGTCCTGTGCTGCTTCTCATCTCCTGCCTTTTGGGGTTGGGGATGAGCTCTGGCTCGGCACGGGGGGCACTGAGCCCCAAATTGGGCACAGCCTGCAGGGCAGGACCCCAGCCAGATGTGGCTGCTGGGACACAGAAGCCTGTGTGGCTCCCTGCAGGGATCATCCAGCACGTGCTTTTTCCATGTAAAAGAACAAGGGAAGGCCAGGGCTGTGCTCTGACAGAAACCAGACAGCCCTCGGGTATCCACTGGGGTCCAGGCCCAGGAACACGCTGCCTCTGCTTGGTGTGGCTATCCCGATTCCAGGGAATCCCTCCTGTGAACAACTCTAACTGAATAAAAAATGGGCTGTGAGGCCCAAGGCAGCACGTTCCTGCCTGCCCTGGCCCACACAAGGCCGTGCTGCTGGGGGTGGGAGAGAAGCAGGGCCATGTGTGGGCTGAGAGGGGCTGCACTCTGCAGGTGGGGTCCACAGCGCAGAATCCAGAGTCCTGTAGGATGGAGAAGAGTCCAGGATCCTCAATCCAACCATGCCCCACAACTGCCAAGGCCACCACTGATCTGTGTCCCCAAGAGCCACATCCACATGGCTTTAAATCCCTCCAGGGATGGGGCCTCCCTTGCTGCCCCAGGCAGCCTGTTCCAATGCTTGGCAATGCTTTTCATGAGGGAATTTTCCCTGATATCCAACCTAAATCTCCCCTGGCACAATTTGGGGCCATTCCCTCTCATCCTGTCCCTGTTCCCTGTTCCCAGAGTTTGACCCTCCACTGGCTGTCCCCTCCTGTCAGGAGTTGCGCAGAGCCACAGGGTCCCCCCTGAGCCTCCTTTTCTCCAGGCTGAGCCCCTTCCCAGCTCCCTCAGCCTCTCCTGGTGCTCCATTCCCTTCCCCAGCTCTGTTCCCTTCCCTGGACACACTCCAGCCCCTCAATGTCCTTGTCATTAGGGGCTCAGAACTGTCCCCAGGGCTAGAGGTGCCTCAGCAGTGCCAGCACGGAGGGACAATCAACAAGTCCTGCTGGTCCCACTGTGCCTGGCACAAGGCAGGATGCCCTTGGAGGTGTCCTTGGCCATGTGGGCACACTCTGGCTCGCACCTGTCCCCAGAGCACACAGATAATGCTTGGGGAAGCTGGAGCTGTGCCCCTCATGTGTGGAGGGCAAGTGGGGTAGGTCCTGCTCGATGCCTCCATGAACCAGCTTCATTGCCATCAAAGTCTGGCCCAAAGTGGTTCAAGGGCACTTTGCCAAGGCAAGGGGTGAGGAGGGAACACAGCTGAACGTGTGGTGGACTCCTTGGCCTTTTGGACAAGCTCCTGCTGTCCCCAAGGCCAAGCATCCCTGACAGGGAATGTCCTGGTTTGCTCCAAAGCCCCACTTGGAGCCAGGAGCGAGCCCAAGCAGGACTGGAGCTTTCAGGGCTGTGCCCACCCTGCCAAGCCCCTCGAGGAAGCAGGAAGGGCTCAGGTGCACACATGGACACACCTGGCTTCTTCCCAGCTCTCAGAAGAGATACTGCCAAGCCCTGTTCCTCCCCCAGCCCTTCTGCTCTCTCCCTTTTACCTGTCCTCCCCCTCCACGCCGTGCACAGAGCACTGCTGCCACTTCTGTTTTAGTGTCCCCAGAGACACCAATTCTGCAGCCATCACGGCCAGAGACGCTAATTAAATTGTTCGAAAATCCAATAAAAATGCTTTATGAGAGTGTCTGTCATTGGCAAAGGTTTAGGGAAGAAAATTAGGCTCTTCCCAAAGCAATGCAAAAAAAAAAAAAAGTCCATCCTCCCTCATTAAACCCTCCATGTATTTCACTGGAAATGGTTGCTGGGTGCAACAAATTGCAACTGGTCCAGTGGGGGCAGTTTCCCTGTGCAGAGCTGGTAGGGAGGGCTGGGGATGTTTTTTGGTGAGTGTTGGAGGTGTTTGCTTCTGTCCCTGCTCTGAATGACAACTCGGGCTCAGGCACAGGCTGGGCTGGACAAACCAGACCAGTTTATAGATTTTCTCATTCCCCAGCCAGCGCCAGAGAGGATCAGTAATGCAACCAATTAAGAGGATTAAAAGCCATATTTTTTATTTATTTTTTGATGACAGAAGCACTGCCAGGTCCTGTGGCTGTGATCAAGGTCCCCATGCTGTCCTTGTCCCAGACAGCTCAGGGATTGATTCATACAGGGGATTATTGTCCTGCACATTCCCCCAGCTCTCAGTGATGAGAGGACAAGGTCTCCTGTAGGTCTTCCCAGCCCCAGGAATGCCATGTTCTACCTCATTTTCTACCCTTTGTGCCCCAGAGGATGCACGTTTGTCCTCACAGAGGTGAAGAGTGTCTGTGCTCACTCTCTGGAGCTAGGCATTCACTGGAAATGCTGGCAGATGGAATTGGCTGCCTTGGGAAGGGCATGGCTGGGCCACTTTGGGAAGACTTAAAAAACCCAAATACCACAAGGCCTATGATGTAAACACTCCAAGAAGGCCAAATGCTCTCTATAATTTCTCTTAATTATGCAAATAGCAGAGAGAAGAAGCTGTCAGGGAGCACATTTCCCACCCAGAGCAGGGAGCACTGTGAGCATGGGACACGCAGAGGCAAAAGCACCTGGCCAGGCCCCTGAGGTGGAGGTTTCTGCTCCTGTTTTGCTGCTCATGGTGATGGAATGACACCTCCAGAGGGGAAATGTCCCAGAAAGAGCCAGGGCGTCCCATGGCTGCTGTCAATTCAGCAGATGAAAGCCAAAAAGAAGGGGGTCCAGCCCTGGGGCTCTCCGGTCCCCTCATCCCTGCAGAAGGTGGGATTCTGAATGCAGGGAGAGACAGACACTCCCTGGATCCTCACCTCATCTCACAGGGGCTTCAGCTCTCTTCCTGCAGGAATTTGGATGCGGGGTCACCCCTCTGAAGCCCCTGGGAGTAGCTGCTGAAATCAAGCTGCCTGCTGAAGCCCTTTTGTTCAGCCAGGCTCCTGCTAGGAGAGGCTCTGCTTTTATTTCAAAGACTCAGCAATTTGGATCGGTTTAACCTTTTCAGGGTTTCCTGAGCACAATAGCACAGATGAGCTTTAAAGCCTCTTCAAGAGCACAGGTTGAAGCTGGGGGCTTGGGGGGAGGGAGAAGAAGCCGCGTCAAGCCCAGGAGCCGATACTGTCACAGCCAGACGTGATTTGCCTGCCAACCCCCCCTGAGAGCTTCTGCTGAGGCACAGAGAGATGGGATTGCTGTGAGAATCAGGGCACTGATGCTGGGTGTCCTTGTCCTGAGCACAGGCTGCTCCAGGGCACACGGAATTCCACCCAAAGCTAGGAGATGGGAGAGCCAGGAGATGGGAGAACAAGCCATGGGACATGGATGGAGCAACAGAGAGCTGGGGGAATGTGCAGAGCAATAATCCCCTGTATGCATCAATCCTTGAGCTGTCTGGGACAAGGGGCCACAGAATTCCACCCAAGACCATGCCATGTGAGAGCCAGGAGATGGGAGAACAAGCCACAGGACATGGATGGACCAACAGAGACCTGGGGCAATGTGCAGGACAATAATCCCCCTGTATGGATCAATCCCTGAGCTGCTTGGGGACAAGGGACCTTGATCACAGCCTCAGGACCTGGCAGTGCTTCTGTCATTAAAAAATAAATAAAAAATATGGCTTTTAATCCTCTTAATTGGCTGCATTACTGATCCTCCATCCAAATGGGGTGTGAGGAGGGCAACAACACAACCCCCATCAGTCCATCCTCGGCCGTGTCCCCCTACCCCGGTTACATCTCCATGTCCCCTCTTCCAGACTCAGCTCCCAGCTTCACCCCAAGGCTTTTCCAAGTGCATCGCAGCCCCCAGAGAGGGGCTGGAAATACCCTGGAGAGCAGGGGCTCTGCAGAGCAGGGCAGCGCTCCTTTGATGTTGGAACAACAAAGGCGGGTGCGGGAGGGAAAGGTAATCGGGATGCTGCGAGCAGCGGGATGCATTTCAAACGGAACAGCGAGAGCTTTGAAGATCAATTCCTCCCAAGGAAACAAACTGCTCTTCCCGGGCTCCTCCAGAGCCCCCATCCTGCCGAGGCTTCAGGAGCTGGCCTCTGCTCAAGGCAATTTTGGGAAGCGGCTTGTCCCGGGCTGGATGCTGGGGAGCCAGGGGGAGGCTTGGGCTGCTCCTAAGGAGGGAGGAGGGCAGGAATTATCGCCGGGTGACATCCATCCCCCTCTGGCCCCAAGGTGAAGGGGAAAGCCGCTCGGAGCAATCATTCACAGAGCCGCTGATGAGCGTGCTCCCAAGGTGGATGCAATCAGGATGCCTCCTTGCAGAGGGAGGGAAGGGGACTGGGGCTGGGCTGGGGGAAAGGAGGAGACCCCCAGCACCCCAAGGACATGCAGCCACCGCCGGGGTGACAGCTCCGCTCTCGCAGCATGGTTATTCCATTCCCTGGATTTCCATCACCAGGAAAACCACAGTTCATGTGTTTTTTAAGCAAAGCTCCAATTCTGCATTCTCAGGACTCCCGGAGCCAGGGCTTAGGAGCAAGCAGGGAATGCTCTCATTAGCTAAACCTTTGTTAACGCTCACTCACATCACCTCGTTCAGATTCACATCAATGGAATTGGCTTTTTTGGAACAGCTCCTTGAAAAGGGAGGGAAAAAAAATAAACAACCTGTTTTGTGTCAATGTTTTCTAAGCAAAATATTTTGAGCTTTCTGCTTTGGTTTATTTGCTTTGTGTGAGCTTTTAAATCAGACACAATTAACACAAAAAACAGCGAGATCTTGTAGCTGTCAGGAAACGCTTCAGTTTTCCCTTTTCATCTGCTGAACATTGATACATGAAAATAACCTGCCCCTCCCTTCACTGCTTTTTTTCTTCTAAAAACCACCAGCAATGTTCAAATAGGCTCTGGGAGCTGCCCAGGGAGCTCCCCTTGCCCAGGTGCCCCCATCCTGCACCCACACCTTGGTGGGGACGTGGCCAGGGTTACACTCCCCCAATTGCATTATGTTTGAACGGCTTATGATTTGGATTTTCATGCAGAGCAGCCTGTTCCAGCTCCTCATAACAAAGACAATTATGCTAAGTTTATTGGATTTGCATTCAGGGCTGATTTGTCAGAATTGTATATTGGTTCTGGGAGATGGAAGGGGAGGAAGAGAGGGGGCATTTGCTTTTCATGAGGACAGGAAAAAAAAAGTCCGGTATAAAATTAATTTCTCTGTTTCACAGCCCCTTCTTGATGCACAGATTCCTTCCTTCCTTCCTTCCTTCCTTCCTTCCTTCCTTCCTTCCTTCCTTCCTTCCTTCCTTCCTTCCTTCCT
>JAWWMS010000015.1:20402308-20425459 GCA_035048045.1 Chlorospingus semifuscus
GGGCACTTCCAGGGATCCAGGGGCAGCCACAGCTTCTCTGGGCAGCCTGTGCCAGGGCCTCAGCACCCTCACAGGGAAGAATTCCACAGAATCACAGAATGTTCTGGGTTGGAAGGGACCCACAAGGTCATCGAGTCCAGCTCTCAAGTGAAGGGCCCAGCCAGGGACTGAAGCCACAACCTTGGTGTTCATGGCACCAGGCTCTGACCAACTGAGCTGATTCTCCCTCAGATCCAACCTAAATCCACCCTCCTTCACATCAAGGCCATTCCCCTTGTCCTGTCACTCCAGGCCCTTATGAAAAGCTCCTCTCCTGCTCTCTCATGAGCCCCCTTTAGGTCCTGGAGGTTTTCCCAAAGCCTTCTTTTCTCCAGGCTGAAGGAATTCCAAGATAAAAAGGGCCGCATTGCTCCTCAATGCTCCAAGTTTCCAGGAGACCCCCTCAGCCACCACCCCCTTCACCCACAGCATAACCCAAAATCTCTTTCTGGAGAAGCTGCAGATTTCTGGGCAGTGAAAACCACCACCCCATCTCAAAACCAACATCCCAACTCAGGACAAAGACCACCACATTTATCTCCTCATTCCCAGCATCAGGCACACAGCTGGAAACTCCTTGGGAATGGCTGATGTCACTTGTCACACAAACCCAGCCACCCCAACAACCATCCCAAGCAGCTGCAGTGCCTGTCAGGAAGGAATAATTCAATTCCATCCTGTCCCCCAAGATGAAAAACGCAGCAGAGGTTTTTACTGGAACAACTGTCACCAGGCCTCAGCCAGCATGGCCCTCTGCCTTCCTCTGGCAGGGATTTTGGGAGCACAAACACATCTGTCTCTGCAGCTGGGCCTTCCAGAACACACCATCCCCATCCCCTGGTCCGAGCTCTGCAGCTGCACGGGTTTGTGCAATCCACAAATCACCCAGGGGCACTCATGTGGCACTGAAAGCACCAAAGAATCCCTTCAAAGCCCAGTGAATGCCCAAGTTCCAAAGAATCCCCTCAAAGCCCAGTGAATGTCCATATTCCAAAGAATCCCTTCAAAGCCCAGTGAATCCCCATATTCCAGAGTCCCTTCAAAGCCCAGTAAATGTCCATATTCCAAAAAAATCCCTTCAAAGCCCAGTGAATCTCCGTATTCCAAACAACCCCTTCAAAGCCCAGTGAATCCCCATACTCCAAAGAATCCCTTCAAAGCCTAGTGAATGCCCAAATTCCAAGATTCAGGAATGCTGAAACACTTTTCCTCCCTTCCTTTTCAAGATGGTGGATCCTGCTTCTTGTATGTTGGAATTTGAAATGCAAGGAACATTCAGAGCTTTGGGCCTGTGAGCCAAAGTTTAGAATTAAACCCAGGATTTGATCAGAGATCTTGGAAAAGGCTTCCAACCTTCGGTGCTAGAAGCGAGAATGTAGATTTATAGTTTAAAGCAGAGGCACATTAAGCTAAGTAAAGGAAAATTTTAGAGTTTTAAAGTTTTAGAGTTTTAAAGTTAAAGATATAGAAAAATAAAAGTAGTTACAGAGGTAAACAAGGAGTTTAGAATGCAGAACTGTAGGTTTGTGTGTCATAACAGGATTGCCTAAGAAAGCTTACACTGTAGCATGGTAAGATGAAATATTTAAAGATTGAGTCAAAAACATAAATATCCTTCTTGGCAGTGTTTTATTGGTCAATAACTCCTTAAAAGGTCTTGTAACTAAGAGTCTTATGACATGCTGTAATGATGTGAGCTGAACTCAGCCTTCCTGCCTATGTAGAGGATAAGACAACAAACCACATCATCAAAACCAACTCAGAAGTCCCGTCTCGGATTCCTTCCAAAATTCCACACAAATGGATTATCACACTTGTAGCCTTGATACCAACAAGTAAACATAATGTGGGGAATGCCAGGCACCTGAGGGTGTCTGTTCAGGGATGGGCTCCTCAGACAGCATCTTTGCCAAGGGAAACATTCCTGGCTGGGAGAACTGCTCTGTCCTTGCCCACGATCTGCACACGATGGAGGTGTCCAGGTGAGCACAAACCAAGAGGAGCCAACATTACTGACCACGTGTCCTACACCCCACAGATCTCATCTGGAGAGGTCATTCCTAGAGGCATTATACCAAGGAATTGCTTGTGAGTCCTGCCTGGATTCTGTGCCACTTTATCCATCCCCAGCACCTCCTACAGCTAGAGCAGCTCTGCTCATTTATTCACCCTGGGATGGTTCAGCCCTGCAAGGGAAAAGAACTTTTTGCTTTCCACATCTCTTTGAAAGCTTCACCAGGGAAGTTGCAGCACCTTTGAAGCTGTTCTGAGTCCAGGAAGGTGCCAGGCTGTTCCTGAGTGAAAGCATGGCAGCACTGCTCCAGGAAGGGGGACAGGGAGCCTGGAAGCAGCTCCAAAGGAGTTAAAGCCCAGCACTTGCCTGTGGGAATCCTGCACCACACAAGGCCCCAGAGATACAAGGGGGTTGTCTGGATGAAAGTTGATTAGTCCACATTACAGGGATTAGCATTCCCTTTGAACTTTTAACAACTTTGTTATGTCTTTTACTTGCCTTTTTATGTAAAAAAATAAATAAAAAGGTGGAGAGGTTTTTAAGCCGATTTTTTTTTTCTTTTAAAGGAAATGATTAATTCTCCCTATTACCAACAGATAAAGCTCTGGCCACACTTGAAAGGGGGAGTCAATAACATGGGGAGGTTGGAGGAACCACAAATCCTATTGGACATGCTCTGGCTGCCTTTAGATGTTTCCTTTGTAGCAGGAGCAGGCTGCATTCCCCAGCAGCTCTGCAGCACACGCTGATGGCACGGGAGGGCTGCAATGGCAGGGGAGCACAGGAGGCCAATCCTGCTTGGATGGTCCTGGAAAGCCAAGGAAACACCAGCTGGGAGTGGTGCAAGAGAGGTCAGGTCTGGCTGGGCTGCAGCAAGGAAGAGGGCCCATTCAGGGAGAGGCAAACCAGGAGAGAAATTCACGCTTGGAGCTGGACAGGATCAAGGGAGAGCTGCAGGATGAAGATGGAGATAAGGGGGAGTGTGAACATTACCCTGGGCCCACAGCAGCCAAGAGAATGATCCTTTATGGTGGGGGAGAATCCCTGTGCCCCCCTTGCTTCTCTGATCACTGCAGCCTGGGGTTTACCCCTGTCCTGTCATTGTGTCCAGGATTTGCTGCAAGTGCAAACGCCTTGGGAAGGGTAATAGGAAATGAGAGTCCTGGAGGAGGGAGAGGAGGAGCAGGAGCAAACACAGAGGGATCTCCCACTGCCCCTCTCTGAGATCCATTAACAGGTTAATTAGTTCCTTTGGGAAATGTGTTGTTCGCCTCTCTCAGATGCAGCTCCACTGCAATCAGAACAATCACCTTGACCCCAGGACTGCTGTCAAGAGACTTTCCCCTGCCTCTGAGTGTCCCTTTTATCTGAACAGCTTTAACAACACATGGCTTGAATCCTGTTCCACTGGGTAGCAAATGCAGCTTTTCCCCTGCTCTGACACAGGATTCACCAGGAACTGGGCTGGAATCACAAACCCATCCCACCTGGGCCTTGAGCTCTGTGGGAACACGAGCTGACAGCCCTGAAAATCCTCATGCAGCACCACACAGCCCCAGCAGGAACTCCTGCTTGTTATCCAGGACCACGCTCGCCTCCTAACAGCATCACCAGGGCTGGGAATGACCCAGACCTGCTCACCTGTGTGCCAAAGCCCCTTCCTGCTCCTGCATTAATGATGTTTAGTGGCCAGGCTCTGACACAGCACATCTGGGGGATGTTTTAACCAGCCCAGGAAACACAGGCAGCTGCAATAATCAACTGCTCGACAACACAGTTCAATTGACTGATGACTAACACGCTGCCATTTTAGCTCCAGATAAGCAGGAGAACCACGTTTTCCAGCTTTAAACACACTACCAGCACAAAGAAATCCATAGAATTTCAAATGCCAAACCCCTTTCAAACCGGCAGCCAGTATTAGTTAGGAGAAAATGAGAATATCAGGCAGAAAAAGACTCTGCTGCCTTGAAATCAGGACAATTAATAATACATGCAGCAACCCCTCAAAGCACCTTTTTCTCCCCTCCTACTGCAGGCAGAGAAAATGAACTGAATTGGAAATTCTGTCAGGAAAAGTACATCCTCCAAAATGGAAAGACAAAGGCACAGTGAGAAAATGAGCTGTGTCAGGCTGGCTTACAACAGCAGCAGCACAAGTGGCACAGAATTCCCTTCAGGAGGCAAAGCAGCCTCGGGCTCACAGCACCTTAGCAAGGCCTGCAGGCTGAGCAGGAACAGCCCCGAGCTCCAGAGGCAGCTCCTGAAAGAATCTGAGATTAAAAACGATAATCTCAGCACTCAGTTCAACTGGTGAGGAAAAATCCTCTCCCCACCCCCCCTGCAGAGCTGCCCCAGCCCTGGGGCCCAGCACAGGAAGGATCTGGAGCTGCTGGAGAGAGCCCAGAGGAGGCACCAGGGTGAGCAGAGGGATGGAGCAGCTCTGCTGGGAGAGCTGGGATTGCTCAGCCTGGAGAGGAGAAGCTCTGGGTGACCTCACTGTGGCCTTCCAGTGCCTGAAGGAGCCAAAAAGAAACATGGAGAGAGAATATGGACAAGGGCCTGGAGTGACAGGATGAGGGCGAATGGCTCTAAGATGATGGAGGGTAGATTTAGATGGGATATTGGGAAGAAATCTTTCCCTGTGAGGGTGCTGAGGCCCTGGCACAGGGTGCCCACAGAAACTGTGCTGCCCCTGGGTCCCTGGAAGCATCCAAGGCCAGGTTGGATGGGGCTTGGAGCAACCTGGGACAGAGGAAAATGTTCCTGCTCATGGCAGAGGTGGTACTGGATGGGCTTTAAGGTCCCTCCCAACCCAAACCATTCCATGATTCAGTTCTTGCCCTGCCAGACAGCCCTTTGTCCCTGTCTCCAGGGAACCCTGGAACAGAGGATTCCCAGCATTGTGCCCAGCTTGCATGGTGCCCACACCCCTCAAATCAACCAAGCAGACCCCAGCCCAGTGCCAGCTGCCCCTCAGGCTGCTCCTGACCTCACACCCTCCTCCTACCTGGGGGAAAGCAGAAAAGCGGGAAAGGAGTCACTGTACCCACTGTTGATCCAGTTGGATGTGGACTTTTCGAACAAAACAAGTGACCCTGTGCCCTCCCAGCCCCAGGAAGCAAACAGGGGATGCAGGAGTTCTGGAGGTTCACATGTGCAGAGAAGCTCATTATTATTAATGGGCTCCTTGCTCTGATTACTGAAGGCTCTCCGTGCTGTAACAGAGGATGCAAGCACGGAGATCAGAGCCTCCTGCGCACGCATAATCAGGGAGAATTGCTGCCCCCGAGCACGGAGCAGAGCAGGGCTGTGACAGGGGCTGCCGGAGCACAGAGGGCTGGAGGGAGCTGTCCCGGGTCAGGCCGAGCTGTGCTGCTGCTCTGCACTCAGCATGTGCAGCCTTTCAGGGGCTGCCTTTGTTCCTGTGATGATGTGGGAATGCCGCAGCTCTTTGTTCTGGATCGGCACTGGCAGTCTCAGGAGTGACAGATCATCCCTTCATGACTGCAGGAGATGCAAAGCTGCTCAGGATCCTGACTTAATTAGCGCTGTGTTCTATCCCACAAAGTGAACATCAAAGGTCTGAAATGTAAGGGGTGGCTGGGAAATAGCAGGAACTGCTGGAGAACAGCGCTCTGCTGAGCTCTTCCATAATCCTGGCATCTACTGGAGAGCAGCAGCAGCCTCAGGCTTAGCAAGAGAAAGGTGGCTTTCAGTTCAGAGCCCTGGCTGCCAGTCCTGGAGCCTCCTTTTGGTGCAGACCCTTTAGAGGGGCAAGCACAGTTCACTCTTTTAGACATCAGAATAATACAGAATGTTTTGGGTTTGCAGACACCCTACAAGGATACAGAATAATTCCCCTGATTCCTTCTCATTGTGTTTTCAGCAGCAACATCAGTGCAGCCAGGGTGCCAGGTTTTGGGAGGTTAAACTGCAGTCAGGTAAGGGGAGAAAATCCCCTGCTTGTTTTCTCCCACCTTTGTGGGCAGAAACCAATTCAGCGGAACCTAGCATTGATGAAGGGGGCTGAATCTCAGGGGAGGTTTAGGTTGGATTTCAGGAAAAGGTTCTTCCCCAGAGGGTGTTGGGCACTGAAAAGGCTTCCTAGGGAATGGGCACAGCCCCAAGGCTGCCAGAGCTCCAGGAGAGTTTGGACAATGCTCTCAGGGATGCACAGGGTGGGATTGTTGGGGTGTGTGTGCAGGGCCAGGAGCTGCATTGATGATCCAACTCAGGGTATTCCATGATTCTATGACTCATATGGCACCATCCACTAGCCCAGGTTGCTCCAAGCCCCATCCAACCTGGCCTTGGACATTTCCAGGGATCCAGGGGCAGCCACAGCTTCTCTGGGCACCCTGTGCCAGGGCCTGCCCACCCTCAGAGGGGAGAATTTCTTCCCAATATCCCATGTAGCCCTGCCCTCTGTCTGATCCAAGCCACTTTTCCTTGTCCTGGCACTCCAGCTCCTGATGAACAGCCCCTCTCTGGCTCCCTGTGGGCCCCTTCAGATGCTGCTCTGAGCCTTCCAAGCAGGGATTGGGGAGAGCAGAACAAAGCCCTGGGGGGGAATTGCAGCTTTGCAAGCTACAAGGGGAAAGAAAACCCTATCAAACCCAGCTTGTAAGATTAAATGAGGTAAAATATGCTGTGGGCCTTTGTTGTTTTAAAATCCCTTTCCCTCTGCTGTATTGTTTCACCTAATGAAGAAACATGATTTCATTCCAAGCAGGCTGTTACTCCCCACCACTTACCTGGGCTCCCAGGGGGCAGCCTGGATTCCAGGGACACAGGGAAATCTGTGGGCCTGGTCTCTGGGAAAGCTCTGGAGAGGGGAAAACTCAGTCCAGAACAGGCTGTAAAGGAGCCACTACTTCAGTTCAAGGCAGCACCCAGGTATTGAAACCTAAGGGATCAGCTTGGAGGGTCAGAGCTAAACAACCTTCAGCAGGTCCCCGAGCATCCCACAGCTCCTGAGCTCTGCCCCAGGAAAAGCCTCATGCATCCTTATTTCCCCGTGGACATCTGTACAGTTGTTAAACCCTGCATACAGCAATGCAGAGCTGAACACAGTCATCATTCCTTACAATTATGGAATATCCCAGCTGGAAGGGACCCACAGGGATCCTCCAGTCCAACTCCTGATCCTGCACAGACACCCCAACAGTCCCACTCTGGGCATCCATGGGAGTGTTTTCCCAATGTTCCTGGAGCTCTGGCAGCCTTGGGGCTGTGCCCATTCCCTGGGGAGCCTGGGCAGTGCCCAGCACCCTCTAGGGAAGAACTTTTCCCTGATATCCAACCTAAACCCTCCCTGACACAGCTCCATCCTGGTTCTGTCATCACTGAGCATCACCATCCCTGGTCACAGAGAGCAAAGATTGGAGCAGCTCCTCAAGAGGAAACTGCTGACCCAGTGGAGTCTCAGTGATGGGGTTTTGTGGTGTCTGTGCAGGGCCAGGAGTTGAACTTGATGATCTTTGTGGCTCCCTTCCAACTCAGGATATTTTATGATTCTGTGATTCCACCCTTGGGATGGCAAAGTCTGATCCACCTTCCCACCTCCCTCCTCACCTGCAGCCCACCTGGGTAGGTGCCAAAAGCTGACATGTGCTTCAGCTTCTCCCTAAAGCAATTCCCCACAGCAAATCCAGCATTTTCAGTGAGCCTAAGGTGCTGCTCCTGCTGGAGTCACACAGCCAAGCCCTTTGTGGGGGCTGCCACAATCCACATGGAAAATCCCCTCCATGCCAAACTCAGGCAAAACCACACCCAGGCAGCACTGCCTTCCCAAGCCAAGGAGCAGAGCCCAGCTCCAGGAAACCAGGTGGGTTATTTGTGCTGCCTCGAAGAAGTCCTGGCTGCTCCAGCAGTGGCCACAGGCTCATGCATAATGCACTTGCAGCCGCTGCTGGCAATAATGGATGGCTGCCATCGGAGCCGCTGGAGCGCAGCGCGGGGCACGCGGGATCACCGATGGAATTTCTTTATTGTTCCACGGCTGCTGCTGCCTTGTGTTTCCCTCGCTCAAGGTTAAATCATTTCTGTTTGGAGCAATCACTGCACTCTGCATTACACGCCGGCGAAATTAATGGGCCCCCCTGGACCAGCAAACTTCACCCGCCTCTCCTGAGGATTCCCTCAGTTCCTCCCCAGTTCCTCTCTCTGTTCATTCCTCAGTTCCCCCTCAGTTCCTTCCCCAGTTCCTCCCTCAGTTCCTCCCTCAGTTCCCCCTCAGTTCCTTCCCCAGTTCCTTCCCCAGTTCCTCCTCAGTTCCTCCCCAGTTCCTCTCTCTGTTCATCCCTCAGTTCCCCCTCAGTTCCCCCTCAGTTCCTCCTCAGTTCCTCCCTCAGTTCCTCCCTCAGTTTCCCCTCAGTTCCCCCTCAGTTCCTTCCCCAGTTCCCCCTCAGTTCCTCCCTCAGTTCCCCCTCAGTTCCTCTCTCTGTTCGTCCCTCAGTTCTCCCTCAGTTCCTCCCTCAGTTCCCCCACTGTTTCCCCTCAGTTCCTCCTTAGTTCCTCTTCTGTTCCTGTCTCTGTTCATCTCTCAGTTCCTCCCTCAGTTCGCCCAGAGTTCCTCCTCAGTTCCTCCCTCAGTTCCCCCTCTGTTCATTCCTCAGTTTCTCCTCATTTCCTTCTCAGTTCCTCCCTCAGTTCCTCCCTCAGTTCCCCCTCTGTTCCTCCCTCAGTTCATCCCTCATTTCCTCCTCAGTTCCTCCTGCAGGTGATTCCTACACCCTGGGCCTCTCACTAATTTGGGAATGGCCTGAGAATCAAATCAGGTGTTTGGCCCATTAACTACTGGGTAGAAAAGCCTGACAAGAACAGGAATTTATTTCTCTTTCTGGAAACACTTCCCAGCGGAAGGAAGCGGTTCCTGTCCTGGGGAGGGTGACAGGCTGTAGCTTTCCTACTGCAGAGATTTCCAGCAGCCCATCAGAGAGGAGGCAATAGCTGTCCCTGTCAGGCTTAGCTGCTGGTGGAGGGGTGGGATGTGCCCTGGTCTCAGCACCAGAGACAAATCCCAGCTTCACGTTCAGTGGTAGTTGGTTGTTATTTGCTTTCAGGAGCTGTGTGCCTCTCCCCACTGCCTTTGATCTCAGAACAGGCTTTTATCTTGAAGGCTTCAACCACTGCCTCTGTCTCCCCTCAGCTTCATTTACTGCCCCCATCACTACACAACACATCAGTTGGATGTTGCTCTTCCTCAAGGCTGAGTACCAATTCCAGACATCCAAAAACAACCAGGACCATGAGGGGATATGGAAGTACATCAGCTCCAGCTGAGGGGCACGGGGCATGAGAAGCATTTGATGGAGCAGCACACAACCAAAACTGGGTGTATATTCACCTTACACCTGAAGCTGGGCCCAAATCCCCCTCAGCTCAGTGGCAGACATTCCTTCTCTCCCATGTAGCTGAAGCAAAAACTGCAGATGTTTCTCTCCTCAGAGAGAACACAAAGATCAGCGTGTCAAAGCCTGGCTTAGGGGGTCCTGGACTAACAGTGCAAGCACAGCAAGACCTTTGGCCCTGGGAGGAGGAGAGGAGGCTGCAGCAGCATCCACAACTCGAGCAATGCCACCAGAGCCTGTTCCTGTGCAGCTGCACCATTCCCACCTCATCCCCCTGCTCCCTGCTCTGCTCCTCTGGTGGCTGAAATGATGGAGGTCTCTTCAGAGGGTGAAGCTCTGCCCTCAGGTGTCCCCTCCCTGCTCTAACAGAGCCCTCTCCTCCTTGAACTCAGGGTCAGCTTTGTGATCCTGGCAGGATCAGCAGCTCCCAAAGCTCTGAACGCACTCAGCCACTAGAGAGGGCAGGGAAGAGCTGCAGAGCCTGGCTCTGGAAGAATTCCCTCTGGATAAAGCAGAACAAGAAAGCACTCTCAGTCTCTGGATTTCTGTTGCTGGCAGGAAAGCTTGAGAACAGCCAGGATGATGTTTCTTTTCATTACTTTTAATCTAGCCAAGATTTTACTTAGAAAAATCCTTCCCAAGATTAGTTTTGATACTGATTTGAAAACACCTTCCTTTCCACTGTGATCCTTAGCCATTTTTCCAAGGCTGACAGAGCTCAAGGAACATTTGGACAATGCTCTCAGGCACTGGGAGATTGTTGGGATGCTCTTTGCAGGGCCAGGAGCTGGAACTTTATAATGGGTCCCTTCCAGCTCAGAATATTCTGTGATCCTATGGTTCATAATATAAATGGGAAAAATATTATTTAGATTGATCTGAAGTCATTCCATGAGCTTTTTAATGGGGACAAATAATCAAAGAGGGAAATGACTCAGTAATTTGCACTGCTCTTTTATGTGTGAGCTATGCCTGAAGTCTCCTTCTCCCCAGTTTGAAAAGAGCTATGAAATGGTTCTCAGCAAAGCTGCTGCACCCAGAGGATCCCAAAAAGCTCTGCCCCAGCTTCCCCCACCTGAGCCCACATGAAGGGATTCCACTTTGAATCTCTGCCAGCCTTTGGGTGTCCATCAGGCCTGCAGGGTTGGGATGCTGTGAGCAGAGAGCCCTCCAAATCCCAAAGGGCTGGGGGAACACGGAGATGGCCCGGGAATGTCACAGGGGGCCTGCAGGGAGCCCAGCTCAGCCCCACAGTGCTCCTGCAGCCATGGAAGAGCCTTGGGACCAAACTACCCCCACAGCCCATCCCTTGGGATGAAAACATGGGAAAGGGGAGCTCCTCCTTCTCTCCAAAACAAACCCAATGGAGATTTGGGACATACATTCCTGTGACTTTTCCCTCTAACTCACCCACCCCTACTTCTTCTGATTCCAACACATTTGTTCCATCTTCTATGATGCAGGGGGTTGGAACTGGAAGATCTTTAAGGTCGCTTCCACTCTTAACCATCCATAATTCCTGGGAAATCAAGACCTTCATGGGCTCAAAAATGGCAAGGAACAGCTGGACAGCATCAAGTCAGACTTGAACAGAGAACATGGATATAAACCTTGGTACATGGGGCAAATTCCTGCAAATTTCCAAGGACTGGGATGGGGAAGAAAAACAAACCTTCTGTGCAATGAGGGAGAAACAGGAGTGAACCTTTCCTAGTGTCAAAGCAAGACAAAAAATAAATATGGTGTCAAAGCCTAAAAGCAGCAGCACAATAAAGGCAGCAATAACTCCTGCTCGGTGACACCAGGCAGCCAAGCTCCGCTGGGATAAATGACAGAGAACTTCCTCTGATAAACTAATAAAAGAGATTTCTAGGAGTAATCATTGATTTGACAGGAAGTCAAACAAATCTATCCATCACTGCTGACATGTGTCTACAACCTTCCAAACAAAGCGGCGTCGGGAGGGAGAGCTGGAGCCAGCTGCCCACACTGTCTCAAATGCCACATAAAGACAGCCAGCAGCAGCTCCTGGATTGAACACCCCCTGCCACTCACCCCTGGCTCCTCTCTGAGCCTTCTGGATCCGCTTCTGAAGCCTCCGGACATCAGACAAAGCCTGCTTCTCCTCCCACATCCTGCCCCTGCGTGAGGCACTGTCTCCATCTCCACCAGAGATAAGAAGAACAAGGCTCTGGAGTGGTTCCATCCCACGCCTCTCCTGCTTAGTGGTGGCTGGTGATCTTCTCCAGGCCCTGTACAGGGGGGTCTGTCTGCTCAGACTCTGATCTCTGAGGCTCTGTGCACTCCCAGCTCTGGCTGGGGAGCTTTGGCCATGACATAAATGCCAGCAGAGCAAGCCTTGGTCACCTCCTTTGGGTCTGGGAATGGATCAGCAAGCAGCAGGGAAAGCAAACCATCTCCCCGTGTGTGTCCCAGTTAAAGATCCATCCAACTACTCCTCTCTGGCAGGGGAGCAATGTGGAGCTCAGCACCTCCCTGCAGCCCCAGCAGGGTGAGACATCATCACCTTGCTCAGGCTCTGTGTCACTGGGGTGTGGCAGGAGCTCAAGGCACCCCAAAACCAGTCCCCTACCCAGACCAGCTCTCCAAGGGCTCCACATGCACTGTCTGCAGAGGTGCTGAGCCCCTCCAGAGGGGCCTGTTTGAGCAGGCACAGCACACACCCAGCCAGCACAGCAGAGCAGGCAGATGATGGGATTTTGGGATATCCACAGGTTTTCCATTACCCTCCTGTGAGCTCTTCCCCTGCACTCTGCCCAGCAGAGCTTTACAGAAGAACAGTCTGACTGCTCTAGCGAGTAATGTCCCAAGCCTCCCTTGTCATTTGTCTTCTCCTGGAACATCCCAGGAGCCCTGTGAGATCACAGACTGGTTTGGGAGTTCCATCTCATGGCACCCCAACCTTGCACCAGGCCAGGCTGCTCAGAGCTCCATCCAGCCTGACCTTAAGGAGCATCCCCATGTTGCCACTGTGCCAGAGAGCCCAAAGCCAGGTTTTCCCAGCAGGACCTGGAAGCTGGGGCACAGCTCCCATCTGTGACCTGGCAGCAGGAATATTGCAGGGAGAGCACAGCCTGAGTTGATTGCAGCAGTTTGGTTCTGCCCCAGCCCAAGTTAGGATCCCTTCCTGCACTGGGAACACAAAATCCACCCAAAAACAAAGTTCAGAGTCCTTTCCTCTTTCCACCCTGGCTTCCTGAGGTTCTTTAATCATCCCCAAATCAGCCCCTTCACGCTGCTCTGTCCTGGGCATCTGTGCTGGCACAGCACACAGCAGCAGCAGGGCTGCACACTCACTTCAGTCAGCACATCAAAAATAAGGGATAAAATCCTGCTTCCAGCTCCTCCTCCAGCACTGTTGGAGCACACAGCACTAACATGCTGCCATTAGCAGACGGGGCTGGGTTGGTTTTTTAATTGTAGGTTTTATTTCTAATTTCAAAAGCAGTGTTTGATCCTGGAGTCGTCGAGGCTCAGATATTTATGACAGACTCAAACCCAACCCAGAGCACACACCTTTCTTCAAAACCACCCTGCTGGTAGACGCCTCTCCTTTTAAACACAGCAAATTTGGAACATTTATACACCATTTCTCAAGAACATGAGGTGATTTGAAGCAAAACATTAAGTGTTTGCACAAAATTTGCAAGCCACCCTCCTAAAAGAAACAAGTCAACCAAGTGAAACCCCCAAAGCAGCACCATTTTTGAGAGTGTTGCTCTGCCAAACCCCTTTTTGTTTGTTTTCCTTTAAAAACCAGACAAAACAGCTCGTAATATTTTTATTTTGTTTTTATTGGTAAGAAGAAAAGGACCTGAAAGCTTTCTGGGAAGCTGTGCTGCTAAAGATAAAAGGCATTCTGAGGATTCCCACTGAGCTCTCCTGCATTGCTGACACCAGGTGCCATCTCCATGCTGGGAACTCTCCCACCCTGAGCAAAATTCCCTTTTCCTGCTGGCAACAGGCTCAGCATGCCCTGGGCTCTGGGAATGGGATTCATGTGAGTGTGTCACACCAGATCTTCCATTTCTGGGATGTGGGAATGGGGGAAAGAAATGGTGCTGCTCTGAGAGGAATAAAGGAAGGGTGGGGGACATTATGGAAGAACATCTTTCTCAGGGAATTGGAGCCAGCAAAGGTTGTTCCATCCAAAGATCCACTTGTTTCTTAGCTCCTCCATCATTTCTTGTCCTCATCCCACCCAAATCTAGCAGTGAGAAGAAGACTCTTCTCCATGCCTCCCATCTTCATTAATCCAGCAACCTCTGGGAAACAGGGCTTGTGTCCTCCTCCATCCTTCAGCACGGCTTCTCTGGATTTCCTGCTCCCTGCTCCAGGCTGTCAGCACCTTTGGGAAAGCTGTAACATATCCACAGCTCTGTGCTGGAACTACAAATGGTTCTCCAAAATTACTGCAATCTCTGCATCCTGGACTCATCAGTTGAAAGCACTCAGGAAATCAATGGAAAAGGACTCTTCATGCTCCCTGAATGCAGTGGGGAATGGATGAAACATTCTTGTGCCAAGAGAAATGGGTGATCCAAAGGTTCCTGTGCTCAGCACGGCCACCAGACACTGAGGAAGGAAATTCCCAGGAATGCTGCAGCCCTGCCAAGCAGCAATGATTGAAATCCCCAGTAAGCAGAAGGATTGGAAACTCCAGATGCTGCTGGAACCACAGCTGATCCCTGAACTGCAGTGAAGGTTTCCCAACACCTTGTGATGTTTTGGGATCAATCCCTCTGACACAAGGGGGCTGCCAAGATGCAAAGTGCAACAGCAGCAGGTGACAGCAGGATATGGAGGAAGGAAATGCAAATATTTGGGAGAGCAGCCCAGAAGAGAGAGGAAAAGGCTGTTTGAGGCTTGGAACCTCCAGGCTGCCAGGGACAGCCACTCATGGAAATGCACATTAACAGGGGACTTCCAGCAGCCACCTGGGAATGGGGGTGGCAGGACCCGACACCTTGGATAAACACAGTTTGGGTGTGGATGGGAACATCCTGGTGCCTGGCTGGAAGGAAAAAGGAAAAGTGCATATCCACATCCCAGCCCTGCTCAGGGGAAGAGGTGAGAGACAGAAGGCAATGGAGAAAGAATCTCCTGAAATTGGGTGCTAATTCCCTAGAACAGGTGGTTGGCACACTCCCACCACACAGGAAACCCTCCCAGGATGGTTCACAGAATTCATAGACCTCACATAATGAATGGGTTGGAAGAAACCTTAAAGATCATTGAGTCCAACCCATGCCCTGATGCCTCAACTAAATCATGGCACTGAGTGCCACATCCAGTCTTTTCTTAAACCCATCCAGGGATGCTGACTCCACTACCTCCCTGGGCAGCCATTCCAGTAGTTTATCACCCTTTTTGTAAAAAACTTTTTCCTAATATCCAACCTATATTTCCCGTGAAATATAGGTTCTGTTCCTCTGAGCCACTGGAAGGCAGGAATTGGCTCCCAACGGAAGGTGCTGCTGGCACAGGTGCCCAAGTGGCTGTTCCATGTGAGGAAGGGGAGCAGGCTGAGGTCCTAATTGGCACAGAGGGAAGGAGGGGGAATGCTGGAGTTCTGGGTTCCTCCTCCACTGTTCTGAAATCGGGAAATGCCAAATGTTGATATTCTCCATAAATATCTATTTTAAAACCATTGCTTCCCCCAGCATTCCCACCCCCACCCATGTATGAGCACAAACCCTGGCTCAGCACAAAGCCCACCTAGCTCAGGAACTGACCTTCAGCTTGGCTGCTTTTATGTCCTCTGTGCTCTCGTGTGCTTCCCCCCCATGGAAGTGAGCAAGCACCCCGGGGAAATGTTCTGGGGAGCCATGTGCAGGAAAGGGCAGCCAACCTCCCACTCCCAGAATCCTGACACTCAATACGCATTCAGAACCGAAAAATTGGTGTTGGAAAGGTCTCTACACACACTCACCAAAGCCAGAAAATGCAGCTCCTAAATGCCAGGAATTACTATCAGTGTTCATGTTAAAATCAAGATATTGGATGCAGGAGGGGTTTGAGCATCTTCGTGTTGAATTTACAACTCAGAGAACCCCTTGTAGAGTCTCTCTCCTGACTAAAATCCCTCTCCCTCCACACCTAAGGAATAAGTGCCTCCAGCCATGCCAAGGATCAGAAAAGGTCTAATGAAAACTTGGAATTTCTTTGATAAGGAGCTACAGGAAGCCACCAGGAATGGGGGGAATGGTAGAACTTCTCTTTCCAGCTGAATGGGAAACAGAAGGAAGGTCTCCAGAAGGAGTCCATGCACACAGAAGAGTGATCCCAGAAGGGAGGGGTCTATATCCCACCAAGGGACACCAAGAAGTCTCCAGTGGGGAGAGGGATCAAGGTGGAAAACCAGCAGAGAAATGGAAATAGTCCCCTCAGAAAGCAGCAGTGAGGGAAAGGTATCAGGGTGAGAGTGTCCCAGTTGGAACCCTCACTCCATTCCTGCAGCATTCATTCCACTCTTTAGCAGGAGGGAGATGTTAGTGAAACCAAGAGATTCCAAAGCTGTCTCCAAAGGCAATCTGTGCCAAGGAAAAGCTGCACGAGGCAGAGAGGGAGCGAGTGTGGCATTTCCCAGAGGAGCTCTGTAAAGAGCAGCAGCCAAGGAAAGGCTTTCAGAGCCTGGCAGGAGAGGATGAGGAGTCTGTTAGCACAATGCCTCTCAACAGGAATTCTGGCCTCTCCCAAAACCACAGCTTGGGAGCCAAGGTTGAGCTTTGGATTTTGATTTCACTTTGGTGAGGTGAGGATTAGCTCTTTAAAACCCCTGAGCTCTGAAATATTGGGATTAATGTCTCTTACAAAGGGAAACCACCAGAAATTGGCTGGGTTTTCACTCACTAATTCTCCCTCAAATCCTGGGCTTTGCAGAGGAGCTTCACCCTCCAGGGTGGCCAGTGAGCTGCCCCAGGGATCCAGTGGGAGATTCATCCCAAAGAGATGCAAAAGACATGATTTCTCCAGCTTGTCCCTCTGAGCTGGCACCTGTGGTGCCTGCCAGGATTTCCAGCTGGAAACACCATGCTCTCAAGGTAATTTGGGACATCTGGTTACTTGTCACCACCATCAGAGGTGTTCCCATCCTCGGAATCCTTTCCTCGGAATGTTTTCGTAAAGGCTTCATTTGCCTTGGTTCAATAAAGCCATGCATTTAAGCAGAGTAATTTAGATATTGATTCTGGTAACATTTAATGGGGATAATTTTGGCAGATGGAACATTTTGGCTGCAAGGAAATGTTTCACCTACAGAACAAACTTCATGCAGTCAAAAAAAGAAATGTTCTCCAGAGCTGCACTGGGCTGTACCTGAATACCCCACACGAAAACTCGCTCAGATCTGAGTGTGATTCTGTGATTTACAGCCACCAAACTGCTCAGTTCCACCCTCTTGCCATGACAGATGGGAGCAGAACCATCTCCTGACTCAGGGAATTCCTTCACAGCCTCAGCTCATCTCTCTGTGGCTCCTTACCAAGGTGCTGCTGCGGGATGCACGTGGCTCATCACGATCCAGTGCTGCCCTTCTCCAGAAGTCTTTTCACTCCCTGGAACCTCACCTCCTTGGAAATGCAGAGGGTCCCCAAAATCTCCCCTGGCTTCTCCCACCTTTCCCCTGGGAGTGTCTCTCCCTGAGAAGCCTTTGGGCAGGAGCATCCTTTGTGGAGCTGTGGTTGTTCCAGCAAAGAGAAACTATTTTCTGATAGCAAAGATAGTTTATCTCCCTCGACAGATTTCAAGGCAGCTTTAAAACTCCCAACAAAATGCTGGATTTCCCCCATTCCAGCCCTGATGGCAGAGGAGAGATAGAGACATCAGTGTTATTAACCTGAAAATGGGACAGAATTGGGGAGATAGAACCCAAAGCCCATTAAAATTCTCCTTGTCCCCAAAGGGTCACGAAAATGAAGTGGAACATTTTAATGATGCCGTGCTAGGAGTGCAGTTCCCTCCTTCCTGACACCCTCCCAGCCACACCCCACACACACAGAGTGTGTGATGAACCCCTGGTAAGACAAATGATGCCAGACTTCCCATCCCAAGAGGATTCTTCCCTGTGCCTGACCCTGGCAGCCAGCCAGGGCTGTGGCAGGAGCTGCCCCACAAATCACACCTAAATGGTTCTTTGAACGTGCTGAAGTGAAGAACATCCTTTCTCTAAAGCACTCTTGCCTGGGTTGGAAGGGAGATAATTTTTCAGGCATCAATTCACCCTTCCTGGGAACACAGAGGCCATTTTCCAAAGTAATTCCAGATTTCCAAGGCTCTCCTTTGGCACAACAGTGCCTTGAACAAGGAAGAGCAGACAAAGAACAGGAGCAAATGCCTCTCCCAGCCCTTTCTGCTTCCTGATGAAAATTCACCGTGATAATTCCTTGCCCTGGGGGAGGACATGCCTAAAAAACTTTTCTAGAAAGTGAGGGATTCAGGTCTGAGCCCTCCAATATGTCAGGAATATTTAGAATTCAGTCAATCCTTCTTCTTTAGCTGTGGCAGGTGGGATGCTGGGTGGAAGAAGGGCAAGGGAGGCAAACCCAAATACCCTTCTGGCCTCGAGGTGCTCACAGAGCCTGATTCCAAAAGCTGAGCACTTCCTTTCTAGCTGGAACAGGAGCAACATCAAAGACCAGGTAAAACTTAAATACCTGCAAGGTCTGATATCACAATGAATGAGGTCCCAGCTGGGGGAAAGGCAGGAACAATAACCTGGAGACAGAGGGATCAATGCTCCATCAGAATCAGTTGCTGCTGCCTCGATTACCATAAGTAGGACAGACAGCTCTGAAGGTTAATAATGTTTAGCTGCAAAAAAGAAGCTATGAAAGAATTGGAAATAGATTTCAGGAAGATGCAGAGGTACATTGGGGTCTGCACACATGTAAAAACTGCTGGAGGTTTATTTTAATATTACAGAGTATTATTGGGACTCTGACATGAGCTTAAGGGTGGATCAGGTTACCCTGGATTTCTAACCTTGAGGTTAATTGACAATTGTCATTGAGAATGTCTCCACTAATTGGTGAGCTTGATTAGACTTAAAAATGTTGGCACTCTATCTCCATATTTGGGTAAAAAAAGGCTTCCCAGACTCATAACATGCAATCAAGTGAAGTGAAATGACCTTCCTGCACCACTTTGATTGCTGTGCTTTATAAGCTGAATTTGACCATTTTTTCCCTCCTCTCCTTCAATGTCCCAGTGTCCTGCGTTCGGTTTTTGTTAGCCAGCTTCAATCTTTGCATTGTGTTCAGTTGACAACATGAATTAGGAAAGAGATCTCAGCTCTGTTGCCAGCTCAGATTTGTGCAGATTTCCAGAGGCAAGGCTGGAAAAGAGGAGAATGCCCTGCCCAGGGCTCTGCTAGGCCAGGCCTTGGTGGATTTTCACTGTTTGTTTTCCCTCGCTCTCCTGTTTGCTTTTCCAGCAGGTATCAGGTCTCCTGTTTGGATAAGTCCAGCACAAGCTGGCACTGATCTCAGCAGAAGCTTTTTGAGTCCTGGGATCATCAGAACACCAACAAATGCAGAATGTGCTGAAAATCACTCAGCTGCCTTGTTTTGCATTAAACCCGATTCCGTTAATGAAAAAACGGGAAGCAAGCACGGAGCTGGGGCTGGTTCCTCTATACATTATTCAGCCTGGCACTGCCACACTGCCTTGGCTGGGCTAAACATTTAATTACAGATTCATTTGCTTTTTGGGCTCCCTGATGACATTTAATCCTTTCAGCTGTAATAAATGACTCTGGTGCTGGGTGCTCTTTAACCAAAGCACAAGGTTTTTTTTCATAACCGCTTTTTTATTGAAACATTTGGGGCTGGCTGACTTTTTTTAATCAAAGCTCGGGGTCGGATTGCCTGGCTGGCATCAACAACCCTGCACTGACAATGGCAGAGTTATGTTCATTGAATATTCTGCCTTCATCCTGTGCCTTGGAGAAATCCAAAGAATGGCTCTGTTCTTGCCAAGCCCCTTTTTACCAACAAAGGGAGGAGATTTTCCTCACTTCTTTTCCCCTCCAATCTTTGCCCACCAGGACTGGCTTTTATTTTCCCACGCTCTGTCATCTCCACTTGTGGAAAGCACCAAAAGTAAATATTTCACTCTCCTCCTCCTCCTTATTTTTTTTTTTCTGGAGAACAGCTGAAATCCAGCCAGACTTGTATGATTGGATTATCCTCATCCAAGGATACAGACATTTATCATCTGCTGACTCCTAAAGTCAGGCAAGTTATGCAGAGCTCTGTGCAGAGCTGCTTGAGTCACTCAGGGGGTGAATGGGGAGTGACAATGACAGAGATAAATTTGGGGCCCTTTCCAGATGCTGCCTGTGAATGGACATTCCCAGCACAGTGAGTTCCCTGGCTCTCTTCCAGCAATTCCCCCAAGGTTTGGGACACATACAGTTGCACAAACCCTGTAGTGGGTCACAGTCCTGGCAAGGTTTGGGTTGGAGGGATCTTAAAGCTCATCCTATTCCAGCCATGGGCAGGGACACCTTCCACTATCCCAGATTGCTCCAAACCCTTTCCAGCCTGACCTTGGACACTTCCAGGGATCCAGGGGCAGCCACAGCTTCTCTGGGCAGCCTGTGCCAGGGCTTCCCCACCCTCTACAGGGAAGGATTTCTCCCTAATATACCACCTAAACCTTGGGCAGGGCATGATCTTCCTATAGGATTCAGATGACAAACTCCTACTCTTTCAGTTTAAAGCCATCCCCCTCGTCCCAGCACTGTCTGAGTAAAAAGTCACTCTCCCTCTTTTTTTATGAACTCCCTGGAAGTACTGAAAGGTCACAAATTGGATTTGACTTCCTCACTCCTCTTGGGTCACTGGGCAATGCAGAAGTGCTCCTGGAGAAGTGGAACATGGATGAGCTGAGAAATTGATGTGAGGAGTGGGAGATTGCAAAGGCACAGCCAGGGGAGAAAATCCTGCTCCAACCTCTGCTCTCATCCCAGCAGGAACATCCAACGGGGACAGAGGCACAAGCTGTAGGTGTCAGCTGGAACAAAGGGGTGTTTAAGGTCCCTGCCAACCCAAAGCATTCCAGGATTCCATTATTCACTCCCTAGAACAGGCCTGAGCCCTCAGTGGCTGGATCTGAGCTCCTGCACTGAGTTTATCCTCTGAATCCTTTGGGAAGGGTGGGCCCTGCCCAAAGGAAAAGAGTGCCAAGGATGGGAATTCAAGGATGGTAAACACAGCTCAGAATATCCCCAACACCTTTGTTTCCTCTCCTCCTGCCCTGCTGACACCCCCAGTTCTCTGCTGTGTTACTGTTTATTATGGAATTTATTATATATATATTAATATAGATAATATATATATCATTATATATAATACATATTATATATAATACATATTATATATAATACATATTATATATAAATATTTATCTATTTATTTTATATATATATATTTATTATCATTATAAAAGCCAGGCTTTTCCTCCACAATCCACAGCAGCCCCTGGCTTTCTAGGCAGGTGAGAGGGACAAAGGACACCATCCACACCTCCCAGGAAAGGGATTTATTCTGCAGAAACTCCTTTCCTGCTGTCTGTACAACTGCTGGTCCATCTGAGCAGCAGATTCCTACCTCTAGGAACTTAAACTTCCCCCAGACTGACAGAAGGCTGGGAGATAATTAAATACTGAGAAACCCTGGGAAAAAATATGGTGGGAATGGGGAAGAGACGGAGCCAAATGAGAGCCTTGGCTGTGATGTGAGCTGAGAAAACTGCTCCACGTGGCAACCTGTGAGTGCCAAGAGTGAAAGGACATGGAGGAAGGGGACAGGGACACATTGGCTCTCTGGGAAGAGATAATGTTATGAAGGGGGAGGCAGAGGTCAGGAAAGTGGGATACAAATCCAGGGGCTCATTAGTTCTGCTGCTTATGGAACAACTGCCTGGAATCACCTTCATTGCTGGCTGCTGAAACAGCAAAGTTTAGCTCAAAATGTCACAAAGCTCTCCAACACCCTGGGAAAGCAAAACAACTTTTTAACAAGCAACAAGGCAGGGAAAGGGCCCAAAAGCAGGAACAATGTCCTTCACCAAGAGCTGGGAGAACCAGCAAGGGCAGAGTGTGACCCCTCGATGTTTAGGGGCTCTGCTAATTTCAGGGACATGTTCAACACCCTGCAGCTGTGATCTGCAGCCACCACCCTGCAGTGCCTCCAGCTCGGAACCTCAGACGGAGCCTGGCCCTGGCCCAGCTGCTGCTACAAACCCAAAATTACCCAAATTACTCAGGCTGCAAATACAGAGATGCTCATCAAGGAATATGAGCTCTGGGGGACAAGAATTAAGGGATACAACAATGAGATGAGGCAGCCTGGCCTTTGTGAAGGAGAAGATTAGAAAGAAGCAACATTCCAGGTCCCACCATTGCATGTTCCACAAATATTTGGCACACTCACCCACAATATGTCATAGAATACTGGAATAGATTAGGATGGTGTTGTCTTATATATTACAACAGTTCTATTATCATTATGGTGCAAGGATTCTGTAGCCTCAGAGTTTCATACCTCCTCGAAGTTTCTCACAGGCAGCTCCTCTAGGCACTGACTGTTCCTGGTCCTTGCAGCAGCCATCTGACTCCTGTTCCCACCAATCCACTCTTTTGTACCACTAGTTCTTATTGGCTACAGCTGTGGCCTGTTAACATCAGGCCTGCTCCTAATCTTTAGTAATTGGGTCCAGCTGCAACTCATTGGGGGATAAGATTACATTCTACATTACCCATACTCTGTCCTCCTACAGGTTGGGAGGGACCTTAAAGGTCATCCCATCCCATCCCCTTGCAATGAGTGGGGACACCTCCCACTGTCCCAGGTTGCTCCAAGCCCTGTCCAGCCTGGCCTTGGGCACTTCCAGGGATCCAGGGGCAGCCACAGCTTCTCTGGGCAGCCTGTGCCAGGGCCTCAGCACCCTCACAGGGAGGAATTCCTTCCCAATATTCCTCCAACCCTGCCCTCTGGCAGTAGAAACTATTCCCCTTGTCCTGGCACTCCATCCCTTGGAAAGAGTCTCTCTCCATGTTTCTTGTAGCTCCCTCAGGCACTGGAAGGCCACAATGAGACCATCCCAGAGCTTCTCTCCTCCAGGCTGAACAATCCCAACTCTCCCAGCCTTTCCTCCCAGCAGAGCTGCTCCATCCCTCTGATCATCCTGGTGCCTCCTCTGGACTCTCTCCAACAGTTGAGTTGTGCTTTGAGAACAGCTTTCTCCTCTGCCAATCCTCCTACTCTTTTCTGTCATTTCCCTGTTTCCCACTGTTTCCAGCCACCCATTTTGAACCTCATTGGCTTCTCCTCCCTGTGTCTCTGTGAGTTTTTGGGGCAATAAATATTCCTGGCTGCTCTTTCTCCTTGCTGGTCCCCCAAACACCGAAGAGCTGCGTCTGTCAGCTGAGCAGCCTCTCCCAGCCCCCTGCCAGGCCTGACACAGCCTGTTCCCACTGACAGGGAATGTCTGGCAGCTCCCTGGGAGCCACCTGCCTGTGCAAACATCCCAGCAAGCACAGCATTCCCTGCACAATCCAGCTGGAATCACTGTGAGCACAGAAATGAGAATGTGGGACTCACAGATCCTGGCCTGCCCAGCTCAGTGGGACAGTGTGACCGTGTTCACAGGGGTTTTTGGATGAGGGAAGAGATGAGGATCTGACTCCATGTTTCAGAAGGCTTGATTTATTATTTT
>JAWWMS010000015.1:20452203-20470955 GCA_035048045.1 Chlorospingus semifuscus
TTTTCAGTTTTCTTGCAGTGGAAAATTCTGAGACCTTTTTTCTACTTGCAACATTTGCTGACTTGTTTGCCTGTGCTTTCTGCTTGGTAAAAACATCTGTTTGAGGTGGGTTTATCCTTTATTCTAAGCCATAAAACCCCCTTCTAACTAACACACCTTTTGCCTCCTTGGTTAGCCAGTAAGACTGGCTCAGAAATTTTTTCTTTTATATCAAAACTTGCTTCCATCTCTATTGCTTCACCAGACTCTACATTTAAAAATCTTTCTGCCTGGGTTGCGGCTGTGACCAGGGGCCTGGGCACCTTCCCCTGCCCCATTTGGTGGTGGCACTTTGGGTTTGGTGGCTGTGGCTCAGCACTGACCAGTGACCACCAGGCCAATCCTTCAGATACCAAGCCCAGGGAGCTTTTTCCTCCCTCAAGGTCTGGTTATAAAGGAGGGATGAGGTTAAAGACCCAGGCACCTTCAGCATGGGCTGTGTTTTCATCCTCGGGAAATGAATTCAGTTACTGCAGTCGCAATTCCATTTCCTACTTCAGTCCTTGTCTTTCCATAAGATCAAAAACACTTTGGTGACAAATTGCTCTGATTCCTTCTTCTCTTTTTTCTACATTTGAAGCAATTTACCTCTGCAAATTCCTGCTCTGATGCCTGTTAACCATCCTTCCCCTCATCCTGTTATCCCTGCACAGAGCTCAGCAGCTCTGCCTTCTGCAGGACTCTTCCCGTGGGAAGGTCAAAGGGGCTGAGATGCCACCACCATCATCCTGTTTTCCCACTCTCTGAGCCTTTTGGCACAATCTGGATGCCTCTTCCTCCTTTTCCCCCATGATACAGACGTAATGGATGCATTTTCAACATCCAATCTGACAACACCTTCTTCCCTACTCCTCCCTCCAGACCTGCTCTGAGTTTTTTTGTGGTAAATCCAGCACCAGATCCAGGAGGAAGCATCTCAGGCGAATATTGTGGAGTTTCTTCCCCCGTAGGAAAATGTAGTCGGACTGAAATCAAAACATTTTGAAGGAAACGTGTTGATTTCGACTGGGAAGTATCAAAACAGATTGTTTCAACTCTCTCGGTTTGTTTTGACAGTATCAAAATGTTTCATTTCCATGAGGTAAAAACACTTGGGGTTGATTTTGCTCTCAGTTTAGTCTTGATTTTCCCTTTCCTTTAAATCATTGTATTTTTGTCGTGAAAATCTTGAATAGAAGCTTGTGGAAGTGCCCAAAGCCCCAAATGGGAACCCTTCAGTGTTCTCCTTCCTCCTGGGCACCCCCAGCCCATCACAGCCCCCCAAACAGGGTAGAAATAAACCCAAACCCAGGGTTTTTGTTTTGTTTTTTTTTTTAAATAAACCCAAACTCAGGTCTGGAGCCAGGGCTGAGGAGGAGGAACCACAGTCAGGTGCCTTTCCTCACTTTATTTCCTCACATCCTGATGTTTGCTGCCGACCCTTTGGGGTGCTGCTGCAATTCCCCACCCTGTGCTAAAAAAGCTTTATGGAAGCCATGAAAGCCAAACCACGTCTTCATTTCTCACCTCTGCTCTTAACAGCTTTTGTTCCTGGAAGGAAGGAAGTGTTTTATGTCCTTCAGTGAGGCAGATCCATCAGCAGACTGAGGAAAACAATTAAAGCAAGGTAACATGTAGGAATTAACCTTTAGGGGGTAGGCCCAGCTCAAATGACTCCTCTTCCTCGGCCTATCTGCATCCCAAGGTGGTGATTAATTTCTCCCTGCTGCTCATTACCGTGCTCTAAAGACTGGAGAAAATTAGGAGGGAGCTTGAAAAAGAATCCCCAAGCTTCAAAAGGTTTGATTTCCTGAGCCCATTTTTTTTTCCCCTGCTTTCCCACTGGCTGATTTCCCAAGCTGCTTTTCCCGGGCATTTGGGGATGTATTTGCCTCTTGTGCATCATCATGGCTTGGGGAAAAAATGGGTTTCTTTCCAAAGTGACTTTTTTGGTGCCTCTCAGCCATGCCTGAATGATGTGCGTTGCTTTAGGTGGAGGAGATGAGGGGTGAATGACCTGCAAACTTGACTTCCCCCTCTGCATGGGGATATTACTGAAGTGTCTCTTTCTCTCTTCTACCTCTGAGTGTTTTAGGAGGTTTGGTATTTTGGAAACTCCTTTCTTCCAGCAGCTGAGTTTAAAGCTGGCAGAGATGAGAAAGGCGCATCCCATAAGCTTCATTTCTGTGAAATCCAGAGAGTTACAGGAGTTTGGGTGGATGGGTGCTGGGCCTGGGATACAAAAGACCCAAAAGTGGAAAGCAACAGGTCCGAGGCCTGCAGAGAGCAGAAGGAGGGGATGAAGACCTCAAAATCATGCACAGAGTCCTCTGTCTAAGCACAAAGAGCACAAGTGCAGCTTCTTCTGAGAGCCAAAGAAAACCCCCTGTAGCTGGAGCCCTGCCTGGGGTTAATTTAATGGGTCCAGCCCAACCCCTCATCCCACAGCACTGAGGCTGAGGGGTCATGAGGAGTCTGAGTGGTTTAGGAACACTTTAGGAGTGGGATATGGGCCAGAGTCCCTTAAACAAGCAAAAGGCCCAGCAGAAAACTTCCCCCTACCACAATTAAAGGCAAGTTTGTGCACACAGTTTTGGGGGTATAGATATATTTGATCCTTGGCCCCTCCTCTGCCCCTCACCATAGGACATGGTGTCTCCAACAGCCAGCAGCCTTGGATAAATGACAGCATAAAACCACATCCCTGGCTTAAAAAGGGGGAGAAAGGAAGACTGAGAGGGAAGGAAACGGGGCTGCAGCAGGAAGGAAAACAAACCCCCACTGAGCTGCTATTCCAGCCCTGGTGGAAGCCCAAGATCGCTCACAGGAGCCCTCAGAAGTTCATAAACACCTTTGTTTGTAGTTTCCACTTTGACTTTGCTCAGTCTAGAAGGGACAAATGCGTTCCTGTCGCTGGCTGCTGATTCTGCTACTTCTCCAGCAAGAAATGGCCTCGCCTCTCTCCAGCGCGTGCCTCATAAAACAGGGATTAAGAACACTTTTTCCAAACATCGTTTTTGTAATAGCAGGGCCCCAAACCCCTTCAATCAGCAAACTTGAGCACGGCTTGACAGCCTAAACTGCCATTCCTTAACCCACAGGACAAGAAGTGCCATTTGCACATGGCTGAGTGGCCAGCAGCAGAGATTCATGTTGGCTGCTAATTCCCTTTGGCTCCCAGCCATGGCACAAACAGTGCAGCACCCAGCCCATCCCTCCTCCCCATCCCGGGAAATGGCTCTGCCTGGATTGCAATGACTCAGGAGTGTGTGGAGCCAGAATTCTTTCAGGAAGGTGGGCAAGGAAAGGACAGCCTGGAGGAAAAGTTCTCCAGCAATGCCTCAGGAGGTGAGACGGGAGCTCTTCCAATTAAAGCCTGCTGTGAATATCTCTGGATATTCAGTTTGCCATGTCTTTCCATGTGTGGAAAAAGCAGGTGGAAGAACTCCTCTGGCCTTCCAAATCCTCTAGTGGAAGGTGTCCTTGCCCATGGCAGGGGTTGGAGAAAGTTGGGCTTTAAGGTCCCTCCCACCCCAAACCATTCCATGATTCCATGACATTCCACCCTAAACCAGGTATCCAAGTGCTGTTGGAGCTATCTGAATCTATCTAGGATGGACACACAGGATTGGAAAATAACACAGAGGCATCACAAGGTCCCATCGGGTGACTTTTAGCAGCCCTGAGGTGGATGCTCCTCCAAAAGACCCAGTCCATCTCTGTGGGCAGCTGGAACCACCCACCCCAGGTCCTTTTCTGCTGCAAAATACCCCAGGCCAGCTCAAATCTGGGCCCAGTTCCAGCCCTACCTCATTCCCAACCCCTGATCCCTCAAAACTGAGTCAGGATTGAAGGGATAACTCCACCAACCCTTGTCCACAGAGCACTGCAGGAAAAATGACCAGTTCTGGGATCTGGGCCAGAATCTGCAGCAAATAATGGGAACAAGGCTTGGGAATGTTCAGATTTAGCAAAAAACCTGAGCAAGCCTCCTTGAAACTGGGGAGAGGTGGGACCTTGAGGGTCCTTCAGGGGAGAGGAAGATGATGTTGGCAGTGGGATGAAGGAGGTTGTTGTCCAAGGAACCCAGGTGAGAGACCAAAATGGGGGTGCAAGGAGATTTTTAACTGCTTCACTGAACACTCTGCCATCCTCAGTGGACAATCCTGATATTTTATACGCTTTTAACATTCTATTAAAAATTTTCAAAACTTGTTTGTAGGAATAAAATTCTACAAATAACTTTTGGGGTGCTTGGCATGAATATTCCCAAAAAAAACCCCAAAAGCCTGGGACTTCCAGGAGTCTGCACAATCTGCCCTAAGTTATTGATAAAATTCATTATTTAAAAATTATTGATAAACTTCATGAAATCCTCAGATGGTTTATGTTGGAAGGGACCTTAAGGATCATCCAGTCCACCCCTGCCATTTGTTGAATTTGTCTTTTCTGAGGAAAGAATGGTGGATTTTGATTTCCTGTATCCTTCTGTTCTCATTGGTGATGTTTTGTAATGAAATACGACTGGCATGGATTTTCTTTTAATGGATTTAATTGAAATGATGGCAAATCATTCCAGCTGAAGTGTGGGATATGAAATAGGAGTCTACTCCCATATTTACACTCCTAACAACCCAAAATGTGGGGTTTCATGGCAACAAGGAGCTTTCATGGAAGAAGCCCAGCACTGCCTCCAAACACTGATTTCAGCTGATCCTGTGCTCTGTACCTCCAGGCAAAACAGCACATGCAGGCCCTAAAGCAGGAGCAGAGAGGATTTGGCAAGTTTAGTTACACTCACAGAGGATGGAACCAGCCAGGGATGCCATGAGGATAATGTCAGACTTTCCAGCTGAGTGACAGGGAAGGATCCACAGGGAGATCTGAATGATGTGTCCCTAGAGGGGGGACAAATCAAGCTAAAGCTCCCTGTGCTGAGCAGGCAGAGCTGGAGCTGCTCCATCAACCCCAGGGACCAGGCTTGGGTCAGAATTGCAGAACTTTAAAATTTCCATCAGGAATTGTAACAATAGGATCAGAGGGAATGGCTTCAAACTGAAGGAGAGCAGGGTTAGGTGGGATATTGGGAAAAAATCCTTCTTGGGAGGGTAGGGAGGCCCTGGCACAGGTTGCCCAGAGAAGCTGTGGCTGCCCCTGCATCCCTGGGAGTGTCCAAGGCCAGGCTGGACAGGGCTTGGAGCAACCTGGGATAGTGGAAGGTGTCCCTGCCCATGGCAGGGGTGGGACTGATTCATCTTTAACCTTGCAACCCAAGGCATTCTGTGATTCCACATTTCTCCGAAGCTCTGGAGATTTTCCAAGACATGATGGGATAGCAGAGCACCGTGTGGTGCTGCCAGGGTTTATGGCACCTCTTCTCCCAGAAATAACTGTACAAGCTGGGCATTTCCTGTGGATTTGGGAGTGCCAGCACTTCCCTGCCCTCTGCAATGCTCCTCAGAGTCCCCTCAGGTCACAGAGCCCTGACCTGCTGCCTCCCCCAGTCTGTTTGACAATTAAATGTGAAGGAGGAGCTGCTCCAGGAAGAGCACTCTGCTGTTTTGGGGCCAGATCAGCACCTTTTAATCTTTATCAGATGAAAAATGATCCTCTTACTCTCACCAGAAATTCCTTTGCACGTTGTCACTCGCAGCTCCCATCCTGCTCTCATTCTGCAGCCTGGAACCAGGCTGGGGCTGGGGCTTTCCTTACACTTCTGGGGGGAAAATGCAAAGAGAGGGGTGCAGTGGCATGGAGACCTCAGAGAAATGGGGGAACTAAAGGGGAAAATTGTCAATCCCAGCTGAGAGAGGCTGCTCCACCTGGCAAAGGCTCCTACCAGGGATAATAAATCTCTCCATTACCAGGGACAGCCTGAAAATATAACTATTTTTTTATCTGAAAATATAACTATTCTATATCTGAAAATACAACAATTCTAGATCTGAGTGGGTCTTCTTCCTGCTGTAATAACCAGCATGAGACAAACAGAAATTGAGAGTGATACCAGACTTAGAAATCAGTTAGTTCTGACTCCAAGTCAATATTTTCCTTCATGCCTTTTACTAATTAGCATTAAATCAAAACAGTTTGTTCAAGTCCTTAATGTGTTTCCCCTTATTTTCAAAGCAGGATGCATTTCTCTCCCTTCTGGATTAAAAGCTTCTTTTAGGGAAAACATCTCCAAATGTCTCATTTCTCTGCTTTTGTTTTCTACCTGTTAGGAATAAAAGCGCTTCCTTAATAAGCATGAGAGATTTGTGCATCAGGAGCAGAGATTTGATTTGTGAATAGCTGCTTGGAAATGCTTTTCTGAGGCATATCAGATGTGTCCGAATCAGGGATCAAATCTATTCAAATCAGCTGTGAAAGCTCTGTGTGCTGCTCCCAGTCCAGGACACCAGGAGAGGGTGGATGAGGAGAGGACCAGACCTGTAGTGGTGACATTCCCTGACTCCTAAGGAAAGTGTTTTCTGAGGATTCACTTCTGGCTGTAAAATACAGTTTCGCTGACCAGTTTTCTGCTCTCAACTCCTCACAGCAGCTGGTGGGAAGAAGCAGGAGCAGGGAGAGGCTCCTACTCCATGGATTTACCTGCTCGGCCACTGTCAGGGATGGAGGAGGACTGAACTCAGCCCTGGAGCCATCCATAAACCACCAGCAAGTCAGAGCAGCCCTTCAGGTGTTTGCAGGTGCCTCCACAAACTCTGGAGTCCTGGGGACATGGAACAAATACATTTATATTCCAGGGAAGCCAAACAAATGGAAAAATGTTTTTCTGTGGAAGCAGAAGCGAGCGTAGCTGGCGGTGGGAGCACAGCTGCTCTCCTAGCAGAGGGATAATCATCCCTGCTGCAGATTCCTGCCCTGCCCTCTCCTCTGGGGCTGTAGGCACACAGAAGGGGCTGGAGCAGCATTTTTATCCTCACAGAGGGGGCTGCAGCTGATTCCAGCAGCATCACGAGGCCCTTGCAGCATCACAGCCTGGCTGGGTGCTTGTCATGGAGCTCCTGGAGCTGCTTTGGCTCAGCCTCCACAGGCTAGGAAGGAAGCCTCATTTCAATCTGCCTCAGGAGGGGACCTGGGGGAGTGGGTTTCCTGCAGGAGATGAACTGGGATGTGTTCATAATGCAGCGTGTGATCCCTCAGGCTATGCCAGCCTGCAGGAAACAGCAAACAATTCCACTGCCAGCTGGCAGAGCATTCCCAGAGGAAAAGCAGCCTCTCTCCTGGTCCTACCTGCAGCAGGAAAGCTGAGCTGGACCCGTGTGCTCAGACACAGCACTGGACTGGCTCAGATGGGGACAATTGTGTGACAGAAACTCAGGTGTAAATCCCTGCCCGTTCCTGTCCCAGGCTTGGAATCCCCAATCCAAGCAGGCTCATTGGAGCTGGAGGTGGAGGACAAGCCCACCCTCTCAGAACCATTCCTCCTTTGCTCCCCAGCCCTTCAGCTGGGGTGGCATTTCCTCCAGAGCTTGGTAAGGAGTCTTCAACCCCCAGAGCTGAGTTTTCATGGGAAGTGCTGCTGCTGGAAACCAGGCATAGGAAAAACATTGCAAGGACTGCAGTGCCATGGAGAGGTTTAAAACAACTCCAGCCAGGGCTGCAAGAGCAGCTCCCACCTCTCTGAGGCTTTCAGGGGCCTCAGCTCCTTCTGTCCAGCCCACGTGCAGGAAGATCCTCAGACGTTATAGATTGGACAAGTCTGGGCACAAGTTTTCCAGCAGTGTCAGAAGCCACATTTGTGACACCCTGCCAGCTTTCAAATCCTTGTTCTGAGCTTCTCAAAGAAACCATTGTCAGGATTTGTTTAAAATGAATGAAACTCTACTTTTTTGCTAATCTTGTTTATATTGATCCTTCCTATGAAATCAAGGAACACATAATCAGCTTTTCTATATATCACAGGCTGCTAAAGGTCATTCAGATAGCTACATCAAGCCAAAATGTGAATGATGGCAAATATGTCCACCCTAAACACAGACTATTACAGCCAAGGACAGAAGAGAGAAGGATGTTATCAACATCTATTTTAATGAATGGCAGGGAAGAGAAAAGCCCTGAACAAGCACCCTGTGCCTGTCCAATTTAGTGATTGTCACTTTTCACCTGGAGCTCAGTTGGGTTCCTTAAGCTTCAGGTCATGGAGGGATTTTCCAGACCTGGATGCTGTCATTACATTGCAAGAGCTCCATATTGCTAGAGTTTCCTGCCTCCTTGATGTTTCCTGTAGGCAGCTCCTCTGGGCACTGACTCTTCCTTGTCCTCACAGCAGCCAACTGACTCCAGTCCCCTCAACCAACCAATCCACTCTTTATAACACTCTTCTTATTATTGGCTACAGCTGTGACCTGTTAACATCAGGCCTGCTCCCAATCTTTGATAATTAGCTCAGCTGCAACTCTTTAGGGGGTAAGATTACTTTCTATACTACCTTTGTTTACTTATATTGTATCCCCCTACACCTGGATGCTTTGGGAGCAGGTTTGCTGTACCTGTTTCCTACTTCTTGTTGGCCTTGAAGCAGTGATGATCCAAACCTGACACACCACCCAGGAGATGCTCCCCAGCCCTGCCCAAGCACACCAAGGACTGCACGTGATTTTGGGAGGTGAGGTGTTGAGGAGGAGCTGGAGCACAACAAGGGTGAACCTTGATGTCTCTGCTCTGTGACTTCCAGCTCTCAGGCTACAGATCCCAGCTCTGCCTGTGGAAAGGGGGGTGGGAATGGTCTGGTTCACTTTTAGGAGTGTCCACAGCCCTGTTTGCTGCTTGCCCAAAATCTGCACTGATTCACAGCCTGTGCTGCTGGAGCTGGATCCCTTTGTCCCCCAGGTCTCATTGGGAACCACTCAGAGCTGCAATAGGTCAGTCCTCAGCACCAGCCTTCACCTTCCAGCCTGGGTGTGAAGGGTTAAATTCCAGGGAGCTCATGAAGGCTGAGGAAGCCTGGACAGTTTATATTTCTTTCTAGAGGAGGGTGAGATGCTGGGGCTCGGGCTCGGGCAGGGCTGACAAGTGAGGCCTCTTCTGCCTCCTGGGTGGGATTCCAAAAGCAGGAGGGACCTCTCTGGCCACAAGTGCTGGGCTCCACTTCTCCCCAGCCTGCCCAGACGTCATGGAGTAGGGCCATGCACCAGATATATTTTCAAAGTGCTGAACTATTCACCAAGGAAATTAGGAATTACCAGTTTAGGCAGCCAGAGTTTCTGGATAGTCCTTGGAATGGCTTCTCCTTCCAGGCTGGAGCCATGTCCATCTCCTTGGGACAGAGAAGGACCACTGATTCCTGCTGGCCTTCAAAACTGCCTTGTAAAGAAGAACAAGCTCTTGGATGGTCGAGGTGGATTGGGGGTTTGTTTCTCCAGATCCTTTTCCCTTTGTTTGTAATGCCCATGGACATTCCAGAGGCTGCATGGCTGAGTGTTTAAATGAGAAAACACTTCCTGGAGAAAACGACCCATGGAACACTCCCAGACCTCTGGGACACAGCAGCAGAAGAGGCAAAGATCACTAAACAGGCAAAAATTCCATCCAGGTACAGCTCCAGATCCCAGCAGGTGGTGGGAATAAAAGATGATGAAGGCAGAGATAAATGTGGTGTCTCCTGACGGTGGGAGATGAAAGCACACTGGAGTCAGGCATTTGTGTCTGTCTGTTCTCCAGGAACTCTTGGAAAGAGGGTTCTGCCTGTGTTTTGTTGGAATAGAAGCCAGACTGCATAAAAAAGATCATTAGGGGCTGTGTTGTTTTTATTATCTGTGATTTTTTTTGCCTCGTGCTAATGAATCCCAGACCATCCCAGCCCAAACCTTGCTGGGGGGAGAGCTGGAGGGATCCCTCCCTCTGCCAAGGCTGAGCTGCTGAGCATTTAATCACAACCAGGAGATGGGAACCAAGCCCAGAGCTCTTCAATGGCCACTTCCCACGGAGAAAGAAGGATTTGAAAACATTCCAAAGTGTCCAAAGGCAGCTTGGATCCAGCTGTTCCAAACAGAGCTCAGAGGTGAGCACACCTGAACACACCAGTGAGACCACTGGGGCCCTTCCCGTCCTGTACCTGGAGCAAGGAGCAGGAAAACTGGAGCAGAGCTTTCCACAGCAACCTGGGCTACCAATCCATGGTATCCCTGAATAATCCTTTCTTCCTGTACAAGAACAAGAGGATCAGAAAGGACACGAGCAGAGAGTGGTTCAGGGAAACAGGAGGAGATGGGTTTTGTCCATTCCCTGGATGCTGTTGGTGACAAAGGATATGGTGAATCCACTTGGATCAGGGAGAAAAATCCATGAATACAGAGAAACTAGGGCCTCCAGTTGCTCCACCTCTGGTTGAGTTTGGATATTAGGGAAAATTTCTTCACTAAAAGGGTGGTCAGACACTGGAAGAGCTGCCCAAGGCTCTGGGGGAGTCATGTCGATGGAGGGATTTAAAAGATATGGATGTGGCACTTGGGGACATGGGTCAGTGGTGCAGGAATGGTTGGACTCAACCTTGGAATGCTTTTCCAACCTTAATAATTCCATGATTCTACACATAGACAACAAATCCCTTGAGCCAGAGTTTGTGGGGAATGCTGCCTGGCTCTGCACTCAACCCACACTGGAACAGATCCCTCACCAAACATCTCTAATCTGCCAAGGCCCAGGGTGGTGATGATGCTGGTACAGCCTTTCTCCCTCTCCCTGCTTGGTCCAGGTCCTCCCCAAATCCACGAAAACTGCCCTGGAGGCAGGTTGGATTCTTTATTTACCAATCCTTATTCTCACAACTGGGAAAGTCCTGCTGTCCAGTGGATCACACCTTGTCCAGTGAATGCAAGCAGACGTCGCCCCTTATTCTCAATACAGGGCCAGAATATTTCTGCCAAGCAGAATTCCTTCCAGAATTCCTCACTGGGACTGGTCAGGAAGACAAAACAAGCCTTGTCTCATGAATATGGAGCAGGGAGAAGGCTGCTCCAGGGAGGGAGGGAACATGGGGAGCATCAGGGATTCGTGGAGCGCTCCAAATGGAGCTCGGGGCTCAGCACACCAGAACTGCAAACATCAATGATTCCAGCAGGCTGGGGGCAATACTTGGGCAGAAATGGACACTTTGGAAAGGCAAATTCTCTGCTGCCTCAGAGCTCATTCTGAGTTTGGCACCAAAATGAGGGAAATGCCTGGGGCACGCATAAGGATTCTTGAAATGTTCCATTTATCCCGTTGTGGGCTGGTGGCTGCTGGCCGTGTTTATGGGCAGTGCATTAACCCCTGGCTGGCTGAAACGATTGGCATCAGCAACTTCCCAGTGCCCTTCCCACTCTGCTAAATCCAGCAGCAGAGAGTGGGACGTGTCCAGCACATGGCTAATGTGGGATTGCAGCAGGAGCCCCGTTGGAAATGGAGAGAGCCCTGCAAGAGGTGGTGTGAATTCATTAGGAACCCGTGTGGCTCCAGTGGAGAATATGGAAGCAGTGACCTTCATACAAAATGTATCGTGCAACGCTCTCTATTAAAATAATCATAAACACAGTCAGCAGTAAGCAAAACAATCCAAATGTGCCTGGAAAACAAATGCAGCCAGGGGATGGTGGATGGAGCAGTGATTAAATTTCCATTTAGGTATCACAGGCCATGAAGGGGTTTTTTTTGCCTTTTCTCTTTTCAAGCAGTGTTTCCAAAATCAATAGCAGGGGGAGGGAAATGGGGTGATTTGGAACATGGGGAGTAATTGCTCTGGTTTGTCACTGCTTGTGCTCCGTGTTGGAGCATCCATGAGGGGAGCAGGCTGCTGAAGCCAGCCCCAGTGTCAATATTTGTCCAGAGCACAGAGAAAATTCTGCAGTTCTGTGGGCTTTTGGATCCCAGGCGTCCCCTCTGCCAACATCTGTCCTTCCCATGGGGATGAGACCGAGGGATGCAGGATCAAACCACTGTGGTACGGATGACACAGGAACACACAGAGCACGGCAAAGCCAGGCTGGGATCTGTGGGATGGCAAAACAGAGCTACTGAGAGACTTCCAGGGGGAGGGATGAGGCTGTGCCAGACCCTGAGCTCCTTCCAGGAGCAGTGTTGAAGCTGAAGGAAAAGACTCCTTTTGTCTGTCTGAGATGCTACAAATGAAGTCCTGTTGTAATTTTCAGCAGGAAAGGTGATGCCCCAGAGGAGAAGCCAAGGTTCCTTCACGTATCAGGAAGAGAAACCAAAGGCCAGTGTCTGCTGGGAGTCCCAGACTGGTGGTTGCTCTCTGCTGGATACACCCAGTTGTCCCTAAAAATGGAGAGCTGGGAGCACTGAGCAGGAGCAGGGTGGTCATGGCTGCCCAGTGAGGATCGTCGTTCCCAGAGGGTGATCAATGAGCTTGGGAATGTTCACAGAATCCCAGGAGGGTTTGGGTTGGAAGGGAATTTAAAGACCATCCTCTTTCTAAAGTGTCTGGGGAGAAACAAGGTCACCAACCTGCTGAGCATCTGAGCTGCCAATGCTCAGGGACTCCATTTCTGACCTTTCAGAGAGTCCCAGCATGGTTTGGGTGGGAAGGGACCTTAAAACTCATCCAGTTCCACCCCCTGCCATGGGCAGGGACATCTTCCACTATCCCAGGTTGCTCCAGGCCCCATAAAACCTGACCTTGGACACTGCCAGGGATGCAGGGGCAGCCACAGCTTGTCTGGGCACCCTGTGCCAGGGCCTCAGCACCCTCACAGAGAGGAATTTCTTCCCAATAACTCATCTATCCTTGTCCTTTGGCAGTGGAAAGTCAGTCCTCCTTGCTCAGTCACTCCATCCCTTGGAAAGAGTCTCTCTCCATGTTGCTTGTCATCTCCTTCAGTTCCTGGAAAGTCACAATGAGGTCACCGCAAGCTTTTCTTCTCCATGCTGAACAATCCCAGTTCTCCCAGCCTTTCCTCATTATCTTGGAAGAGTCTCCTTCCCTGTCAGTAATCCCCACGTGGTTTCACCAGTGCCCGCCTTGCTCTGAAGCCATGCCAGCTTGGGGGTTTTCCCCATTTTCCACTTAAAAATCTTCAATTTTTCATTCCAGACCGTTGCAGTTTCTGCAGGAGCAGACTCAGAGCATCTCATTTGCTGCAGTCCCTGCTTTTCTCTTCCATGTTCTCAGGCCCTGCCTTGGCTCTTCCATTGGATGATGTTCCCGCCATCCCTTGCCAGGAGACATGCAAAACCACGGGAAGGATCTCCGGAGTCAAGATGGAGACAATTCCCCTCTCCTGCCCTCATCCCACAGCCTGAGTGCTCCATCATTGCCATTCTTCATCCAGCTCTGTTCTGTTCCCTCACCTCTATTGTGTCTCCAGCACAATCCCTAGGAAGAAAATCATCAAAATCATTTTCAGTCTGGGCCTTCCTGGATCAGCTGCAGCCTTTGGCTACACAAGGGAAGAACAAGGAAGAGAAAAGGCTCCAGGGACAGCCTTTTGTTGGAGGTTTTAATATATTTTACCAGTTCCAGTGAAGTTTGAATTTCTCAATTTTCATTCTCTCCTGACATTTCCCAACTTTTGTGCCACATCTTTTTTGCATGATCAGCCTTTCTTTTCATCCTTTCTGCTCCTTTCTCCTTTTGGGAAGGTTCCCATCTTGCTGCTAGTATGTTTAGTCACCCTGCCATAGTTGGAATTTTTTGCAACATATTTTCCCTGTTACAGACCAGCCAACTTCCAGATTGCCTCCTTAACCTTCAGGCCTCCAAATTCTCCAGCAAGTTCCAACCAAATTTCCTGGATTTGCCCACATGATTTCAGAGAGATCCACACTTACTTTCTTCCCCTCTGCTTTTAAATTATTTTCTAATGGTTTGTCACCACAGTTATTTCCTGTGACCACCTCAGCAGCTATAACAAGTTCACCAAGTTTCAGGATTCTGAGATGACAATGAATTTGTTGGATTGGATCCCATCTGGAGAAACCTCATCCCATGCATAGTGTGATTGCTTTTCTGATCTCCCCTTTCCTTTGTGTGCCAGGAGATCCTGGGCTGCCCTCCACGTCTGGCTGCATTCCCAGCACTCCCAACTTGTGTGGTTCAAACCAGTGTCCAAATCATTCCCACTGGAAATCCTTCCCTCTTCCCTTTCCTCACCTACTGCCCTTGTGCGCCCTCATAATTGATTACAATGTTCATTATATGATCTCATCTGCAGTTTCTCCCTTCTTTCCCAGGGAATGAGGCAGGTTTGACATTTGTTTCCAGAGCCTTTCCAGTGCTCCCACATCAGTGAAATCACTCACCCTAAAAAGCACTTCTTTAAGTGAGCATTACCAACGGGCTGCCATCGATGCCTTCCCCCTGATTAGCACTAATGAATCTAACAGGCTGCTGTTATCAGGATCCTCGCACATCATATGGTTTATTGATGGACTTGGGTGCCTATTTGCTCTAATGAAAACCATGGAATTGCAGATCCATCATGCCTAAGTGGTGATGGAGCCCAGAGCCAGCTGTAATTGTTGATTCCTTTGCTGAGAAGGGGATTTGAGAAGCTCTAACTACAAAAAGCCATTGAGTTATTTTTTTTTTCTCCTAATGAATAACCCACTTTCCCATAAAGGCAGAAAATTCACACTGATAAAGGAAAATAAATGTTCATAATTAGTTAGTGGCACTTGTCACCATGGAAAGTTGTTCAGCCCAAGGATGGGAGCAATGGGAAAAGCTCAGGGGTTAAATGGACAGGCAGGAGGCCACAGCTACAGCTCTGGCTGGAAAGGGTTGGGAAGGATCCAAAGCTGCATCTCCCAGGTTTGATACATTCTCCCATATATCATGATGAGCCTTCAGGTGGGGCAGGAAAGACAGAAAGGCTTGTGCCGCTTTCTAAAGGATCTGGGGAGAAACAAGGTCACCAACCTGCTGAGCATCTGAGCTGCCAACGCTGAGGGACCCCCATTTCTGACCTTTCATGGAGTCCCAGCATGGTTTGGGGGAGAAGGGACCTCAAAGCCCATCCAGTCCCACCCCTGCCATGGGCAGGGACATCTTCCACTATCCTCCAAGCCCTGTCCAGCCTGGCCTTGGACACTTCCAGGGATCCAGGGGCAGCCACAGCTGCTCTGGGCACCCTGTGCCAGGGCCTCAGCAGCCCTCAGCCAAGAATTTCTTCCCAGTATCCCATCTATCCCTACCCCCTGTACCTGTCACACCCAGCTGCATCTCCACAAGCTGTTTCAGGCATGGATGTGGGTGTTGTGTTGATTTGTTTCCATTTTGCAGCCATTGTTTGTGTTGCCATGGGGCTCAGGCTGTGCAGGAGGTGCACCCCCTCCCCACACCCCACCTGCTTTCAGAGGGAGTTTGGTGGGTAATGGCTCCTCCTGCCTTGTAACATCTCTCATTTTCCCGAATCCAGCTGGAACCCTTGCTGAGTTTTTAAGGTCAGGTTGCTAAGTTACACCTCCTTGGAGGAGCGGGCTGGGAAGTGAGTGAGCAGCCATAGGCTAGGAAGATCTGGGAGACCTGTCCCTGTGCAATAGCTGGGCTCTCCTGGCCCCTATCCCTGCCACCCTCTCAGCCTGTACCACATTTAGCTGTTCTTCCCCCAGCCTTCTGCTCTATCAACTTCCTCTGCTGGGTAGATTTAGTGAATTAATTAACTGAGAGGGTGAAGGAGCCCTCCCCCCCAGTTACCTGTGGGATGCTCTGTGGTGCTGCAGGAGGAGCACTTTTGTCTACTCTGTCTATTTTTGATTTGAGTTTTGGGGCTGTGAGCTCTTTGTGACACGTGTTGTCCCCCTTGGACCTTGGGAGTGGTCTCAGGGTCCCTCCCAGGGCATGTGGCTGTCACCAAGTCACAGCTCTGGGGCAGGTGGGCAAGGTCTAGAGTAGCTGCTGCCCTGCTGCTCTGCCCCTTTCCCTCCTTGTTTCCCCCCCAGGTTAACCTGCTCTCCTTGCTGTGTTCCAGCAGCAGCTGCCTCAGGGGGGGATTGGCAGGGTGGCTGCTCAGGTTTGTGTCACAGCTGCTGGGACTGGGTGCTGTGGCAGCACAAAGGCTCCCCTGGTCACAGGAGTGGGACATCTCTGCAGGGTCAGCATCCTCAGGCATTTCCAGGACACATGCAGGAGGTTTCCTTGCTTTGTTCCTGGGCAAGTAATATAAATCAATGAGGCTTACTGGGGTCCTTTTTGGGTTGTGAGAGCAGTGGGTTTAGGGTTATTTTCCCCTCCTGCTGCTCTCTCTGGTGCTGCTGGGGCTGCTGACTCCCCCATCCTGCCCTGGGAAGCTGCAGACTCCACACTCCCCGGGTTGGGCTTGGAAGTGCTCTCCAGAGAGCAGCTTCTCCCACACAGATACAAGCTGGGGGGGAGGCTGGAGATGTGTGCAGTTTGTTCCCAGCTTGCAGGAGGGCTGCAGGAGCTGCCTTCTAATTTGCAGTAAACTTTTCTTTCTCCCTCCCTTCCCTTTATCTGAGCCCTTCCCCTGTCTTTCCTGGGCTGGAGAAGGACATCACCATGGGAAGGTCTGGAGATGAGTTCTGCTGGTCTTCCTCCTGTGCTTCTGGGTGTGTGGGGCTGTGGCTGGGCTGGGGATGCTGGAGCAGCCTTGTCCCCTGCCTGGGGCAGCCTTGTCCCCTGCCTGGGGCAGCCTGGTCCCCTGCCTGGAGCAGCCTTGTCCCCTGCCTGGAGCAGCCTTGTCCCCTGCCTGGCACAGTCATTCCTGCCCCACGGCTGTCCCTGGGGCTGGGGCAGGGACCTGGCCCTGATGATGTTCCCACATTTCCCCATCTGATTGTGGACTGGCAGTGACAGAGCTGTCCCTGGGCTCCTGCCTGAGCTCTCACACCCAGCCAGGAGGATTTTTCCACCCCTGTCATGGCTCGATTATGTGCTCTCCTTCTTACCCAAATGCCGAGTGGCAGCTAAATATAGGCTGTGAAGTGTTGATTGTGGCTTTTCTAATTGAGCTTTACACTCCATCAGGGATTTTTACTAATGGGATGTGGCATCCTTGATAGCACCCAGCTGGGACGCCTGCTTGGGAAGCAGACGGAGATGCAATGTGACTTCCTGGTGCTGTCAGGTCCTGCCTGGCACTGGCTGCTGACAGCTCTGGAGCTGTGCACCAGCTCTGGCTTGGGCTGGGAGAGAGTTCATTTTCTTCCCAGAGCTGGTCCAGGGCTGTGTTTTGGGTTCAGGATGAGAACAGTGGTGATAACACACTGCTGGTTTGGTTGTTGCTGGGAAATGCTCTCACTAAGTCAAGGACTTTTCCATTTCCCATGCTCTGCCTGCCAGGAGGTGCCAAGGACTGGGAGGCATATTCCAGACCATGGAATGTCATGCCCAATGTGGAGTGTGGGGGCTGGCTGGGAGAGGCCTATGGCTGCTGAAGAACAGGCTGGGCTTTTTGGGCAGTGAGAGACTGTGCTGGGCACCACTTGTTTATCTGGGATTATATTCCTCTCTCTCTTTTTCTTATCTCCGTTTTTATTACAATAACAACAACAACAACAACAATAATGATAACAATAATAACCGCCACTAACAACTGTATTTCAATTATTACCTCAGCTCATGGGTTTTACTTTTTCCCAGTTCTCCTCCCCAGCCCACCAGGGGGTTGGTTGAACGAGGGGCTGTGTGGTACTTATGTGCCAGCTGTGGCTCAACAATGACAAGTGGGATAGTAAATCCATGGAGCTGAATTGTGCTTGGGAATTTGAGCTCAAATTTCAGTGGTAAACAGGTTTCTAGTAGCTTTGCTTTTTCTGACAATATAAATCGCTGCCTGAAGATACATAGCTTGAAAATTGCTTCTCTAACAGAATGAATTCTTCTGGTTTTTTCCCCATGTGACTCTTGTGAGTGGCCCTGTGAGCACAAAAGGAACGGGAGCACTAAAATGCTAATGGGGTTCTGCAGGTGATGGAGCTGTACACAGGTATCCTGGGATTTACATGCACAGAAAAAGGAGTGTTTTGAACTCATTTATGCAGCACAGCGATGTGTTAAGCTCTGTCCCTGTTGCCTTGTGCCAGTGAAATATGTTACAATGAGATGTACAAATGTTCTGCTGGAATGGAAACTGCTTGGGAAGCTAATTCTGGCTTTGTACCTCTTGGCACATCTTGTTTCCATGCTGATCCCACTGAAGCGTGGGGCCTGGGGTGGCAGGATGGTGCTGAGTGCCTGGCACAGCTGAGGCACTGCTGCCCTGGGCATTGCTGCCCCTGCCCTGCCCCAGAGAGCAGCAGCCCCTGGCAGCTGAGAGAGAATGTGACTGATTTCTAGCAGTGAGCTGCTGACCCAATGTCAGCACGTGCTGCCCAGCCCTGCTCTGTGCCCTGTGGGGCTGCCTGGGCTTGCCCTCTGCCCCGGCCCCTGTGCCCAGGGCTGGGTGTGACTGTCCCTGGGAGGTGCCTGCACAGCTGTGGCACCACTCTGGCCCTGTGCCTGCCCTCCTGAGTGACACCAGACTGGCACCACTGGAGCTGCTGCTGTGCCTGGAATGGGAGTGCAGAGCTGTGGTGACAAACATCTCAGTGGCAGGCCAGCACTGAGGGTCAGCAGCTTTGGCATGATAGACTCTGCCTGTGTTACCCTGAGCACTGGAGTATGAAACAGGATAAAATTTAGTGGTGGAACGTGCAGGGAGGCAGAGGGGTTGCTCTGCTGTCTGCATCAGGAGCTCAGGTCTGCGTGATCACAGGGCTGGAGCCCCTCTGCTCTGGAGCCAGGCTGGCAGAGCTGGGGGTGCTCACCTGGAGAGGAGAAGGCTCCAGGG
>JAWWMS010000015.1:20471055-20487890 GCA_035048045.1 Chlorospingus semifuscus
CAGGGACACTCAGTGGCCATGGACAGCAGAGATCTCCTGGAGGGAGGGTTGGCTGTGGGAGAGATAAAGGAAAAACTTAATTAACAGAAGGTAACTGCTCTACTTCTAACAGATGTCAATAGAACACACACCCCCAGCCACATCTTGTAACCTAAGACAATAAGGATTTTGATTTTCCTCCCAGCAATGAGGAACAAAAATTTACCTGGAGTGACATAAATTGAGTTTATGTTGTCTGTGGAGGAGAAGCTCTCTCCAAGGCCATGCTCTGCCCCATGACCACCATAGGGTATATTGAGATTGGCAGTACATTTATTGTTGCACCAGAGCCTCAGAGAGCAACCCACACTGCAGCACAAATAAGAGAAAATAGACACCTCCACTTGACTTCAATATTGTCAGCAGAAAAGGGTCAGCAAGGGGTAAAAGGATCAGGAGTGAAAACTGAGCCACAGACTTTCCTTGGTCACAGATCAGAAAATGGAATCAAATAAATGATTAACAGCCTGGCTTATACAAACTGAGATAAGGCAGTGCTGTAAAGAGTTCTGGGGATCTGCTGCCCAGAGGTGAAGGTTGTGTGGCATTCCTGCAATTGTCTTCAATAAATTAATGTCATTTTATATTTGTAGTAATAAATATATTTTTATATTTGTTATAATAAAAGAGAGTTTATTGCTGTGGCTGGGTCCTTGCTTAAGCTCCTACCTGTAGAAAAAAACAATCCTGCTCTTGGGAAGCTGAATTTTATTAAGTTTGGGGAGATTTATTTTCTGCTGATTGCAAAGGATCTTCAAAGAAAGAGTTGAATCTGAATCTCCATTTTTAATCTAAAGCTTTATTTCCTTTTGCATTGATTTTCATCTATTTTGTGGGTTTTTTTCATCTCTCCTACCACACAAATATCACAAGTGGCATAACAGTGTCAGGCAGGAATTCTTAAGCCTTATTTGAATTACACTTTATTTACTAATTAGGATATGTTTAGCATTTTAAGCAAACGTTCAATTCTTTCTTGTTTGTTTGAGAGACTCTTTTTTCTCTGAGGGATTGCTTGAACTCTCTGTGCTGCTGTGTCAGTCTGGGGAGTGCAGTAAGATCCAGAAGCCTGAAAAATCCGCTGCTGCATCTGCTGCTTCCCTGGTGTTTTCAGCAGTGATGGCTGAACTTGGGCTGCAAATTTAAAGTGTTTTCATGCACATTTTAGTGCAGTCTGCACTCAGATCCATTCAGGGAAATCACTGAGCCCCCAAAGAGTTTGGGCTGGAAGGGACCTTAAAAATCTGGTTCTACCCCCCTCCATGGGCAGGGACACCTTCCACTATCCCAGGGTGATCCAATCCCCATCCAACCTGGCCTTGGACACTTCCAGGGATCCAGGGGCAGCCACAGCTGCTCTGGGCACCCTGTGCCAGGGCCTCAGCACCCTCACAGCCAGGAATTCCATCCCAATATCCCATTTATCCCAGCCCTGTGGCAGTGGGAAGCCGTTTCCCCTTCTTAATTCTTACTTAAGCTGCCACATTCCCCTGTTTGTAACGAAATAACTTCCTTCAGTTCCTTATAAATTAAAATGAGTTGTTAACAGTCCTTATCTATAATGTGAACTCAGCATTCAATATCAGAATAAATGTAATAAACAACTGGCATGCTTCAGAAAATTGGACAGTTTCAGCTGAATATTTTTTAATCTAAAGAAAACCTTGGGGTCTGTAAAATCTGAACTTCTTCACGCTTTCAGTAAAAATTCAGAACAGTTTCCCACTTTTTTTCCAACCAAAATCTGGGTGCTAAGGGTTTCAAAGAAGAGGGTGATTGTAAAGGCTAAATTATATTGGATCAAAATGTGTTTCCAAGTGGGACGGGGGGCTCAGGGGTCTCTGTTGGTCACACCCATGGTCAGTGCAGGTGTGGGGGTTTCATTCTTGACCCGTGTCCATCAGGAATTCCAAACCCACTCGGGCTGTCCATGCACATTTCTGCCTGGGTGACCACCAGCACCCAGTTTTGGAGACACCCATGACTCTGGGGACAGGTTTTCCCTGCAAAGTCAGAAATTCCCTAGGTAAACGAAACTGTGGCTGTCATTCCAGAGGGAGACAGTGAAGAGTCTGCAGGGACAAAGCCTTCATCCCATTTTCTCCTGACTTTTCCTCTGATTCCTGGTATGACACAGGCTGTGCTTAGCCCTGGCCTGCCCTGGGGGACTGTCACCTGTTTTTCTAAGTTCTTTTAAGCCTTCTGATGTTTACATTCTTGTGATGAAGTTTCTCACACACTTTTATGTAAATAATTATCGTTTTACATTCCTCTCTGGAAGAAGAGAAATTTGATGCACTGTTGGTTTGGCCAGTGTCATTGGAGAGGTGGCACTTTCATCCTCCAATCCACTGTCACTTCTGAAAGTCTATAAATATTGGAGTCAGGAAATAAACCTTCCTTCTTTTTTACCTTGGACGTTCCAATGTGTATGTAATTTTATTTCATATCCCATTGCACAGGGGACACTCAGGGCACCTCCAGGTGAAGCCAGCTGTGCCACATCTGGCCGGTGTCACGGCTGCACGGTGTAACCCTGACATCTAGTGGCTTCCAGAGCCCTGGACACCCCGAACTGGGTGGAGCAGGGATGAGCAGGAGGCACCCAGAGCCGGTCCAAGGCCCCTTCCCATGGATGCAGCCAACAGCTCTCCCACTGGGCACAAGGTGGGGACAGCCAGCACCACTCCCAGGGATTATGTTAATACAGTAATATATGTCAATAATGAATTATTTGCACCCTGGTTTGTTTTTTGAGGTTTTTTTTAAGCAGGCTGTTGGGTTTTGGTAGCCCCAAAGCTGAGCTTGCCCAAGGGAAGCTTTTCCATGGGCTCCTTGGGAAAACAAAGTGTGGGACAATGGGTTTCACCAGGCAAAGACCTGTGCTGCCTCCTGTGTGCTGGAAACAGCCCAGGGATGCTCCAGGAGCAGGCAGGAAGGGTTGCCAAGGACAGAGTGTTTTCAGCATGACCTCTTCCCATATTAACTCTAAAAATTCCATTTTAATGGAGGGCAGAGGCCCCAACTTCCCTCTCCTGCTGCCAAGGTGGTTTTTGGAGGAGGGATTATATAATAAAGACTTCTCTGAGGAGGAACACTCTCTGCCTGCTCTCCAAGGGAATGATTTTGGGAGGTGTGGGAGATCTGGCTGCCCTCTTGCAGCTGATCAGGCAAGACAATGTCTGAGTTCAGTCAGCTCTTGGTGTCCCTGTCCCCTGGCTGTGTCACCAGCTGGGTTGGATTGCTGGAACCCAGGAAATTCCTCTGGCTGCCGTAGAAGACTCGAGACCCTGCCAAGGAGCTCAAAGACCTTGGCACAGAGCCCAAGATCCCTGTGCCTTTGATTCTGACCCATAGGAAAAACCACCCAACTCAGGCTTTCCCCCTCTCTCCCTGCCATCCCTCTTCCCTGTACAGAATTTCCATGATTTTCCATCCCCTTCCAGCTGTGTTTACAGCCACAGGATTCCTTCTCCCTCCTGAAAGTCACTCCCAGGGTGAAATTTGAGGTTGTAAATTATTAAAATGCTATCAAGAGTGTGGAGACTTGCCCATTTTTTTTTTCCTGGTGGTGAAGAAGCTGATGTATAATTCAATTTTTCCCCCACACTTTCTTCAGTAATACTTAAAAACTTTCCATGCACAGACACACACGGAGGCAGATCCAAACCTTATTTCCATTTATTTCAAAGTCTCTTTGGGCCAGAGGCTTTATCTTCTCTCTTTTTGCTCAGAGATGAGAAAAGTCTGGGTGTTGTCATTACATGAATAATATATAGTAATAATAAAGCATTCTTCCTTTCAGAATGTTTCTTCATAAGAAATGATTCTAAATGCTTTTTCTGAGGGAGAAGAAGCAGGTGAGACCACATATACGGCGCGCAATTATTACTGTTCTCTAATAGAAAGAGCAAAGCCAGCTTTAATTTACAGTTTCCTGACAGGATCTCCTTAAATCAAAACACAATCCTGCTTATCATTTTCTAGATTTTAATTCCTGGGGCTGAAACTTCCTTGGCTGGTGTCTAAGAGGGCTCAGCTTTCCTTAAGACAGGAAGGAAGCAAACTCTTCTTTTTCCAAACTCTTCTTTTCTCCTCTCTCGCATTTAAGCAATTTTAGAACCTTGAGGGATTTATGTGCTCTCCCAGCAGAGGGGCTCCAGCCTTTGGAGCATCTCTGTGGCCTCCCATGGACCCTCTCCAGCAGCTCCAGCATCCTTCTGCTGTTGGCCCCAGGGCTGGGGCAGCTCTGCAGGTGGGGCTGCACCAGAGCAGAGCAGAGAGGGGGAGAATCACCTCCCTCAACCATCGTCCCTTCTTTATAATAACACATAAATGATGTATAAAGCACACCATGAGCGTCATGTGTGTCCTAGAGAACACCCAGCCCCCTTCAGCAGGAGAAGCTCTTCCAGGAGGCCTCACACTGCCTGTTCTGTTGTATTTGTGAGATGCCCCGTGGCAGGGAGGAATGATGAATCTCACTCCATGTTCTTAGAAGGCTCATTTATTATTTTATGATACTATATTATATTAAAGAATACTATACTAAAGAATAGAGAAAGGATACAGACAGAAGGCTGAAAAGATAATAATGAAAACTCATTACTCCCTCCAGAGTCTGACACTGCTGGACCATGATTGGTCATAAAGTCAAAACAATTCACATGAAACCAATCAAACAACCACCTGTTAAGTGATAAACAATCTCCAGACCACATTCCAAAGCAGCAAAACACAGGAGAAGCAAATCAGATAATTATTGTTTTTATTTTTCTCTGAGGTGTCTCAGCTTCCCAGGAGAAAATCCTGGGCAAAGAGATTTTTCAGAAAATATGACAATGTCACCTGTTCCAGGAGTTCTTTTCCTACAGCAGTGATTTCTGCCCTTCTGGTCCTGGCAGGGAGCTTGAGCTGGGAGATCAGTGGTAAGATGCAGTGATATCCCCCCTGATCCAGTGCTCCCCACAAAGCTGCTGTAATCCACTTTCTGCAGCTGGGGAAGGGGCTTTTCTCACCCTTCTGCAGCTTTTTCCATGCTCCAGCAGCTGGAGCTGCTCCTCTTCCAAGCATTATGGTGGCACACATTCCCAGAGCTGCCACATCTCTCTCCAGGAGCTGGAGCATCAGCAGAGGCATTCCCACTGCACATCTGGCAAGTCTGGCACTTTGGGAACATCAGGGAGATCCTGATGTGTGAGCAGGACCCAGGAACACAGTTCAGGGTGAAATGTAGCCTGGTAAATGCTCTCCTGATTGGGGTTTGAGAGCTCAAAACTGCCAGAGAGCTCCCAGCAAACCTGGGCTCTCCATACACAGGCAGCACTGCAATGCCAGAGGGAGGAAAAACTGGGGAGAGGATGGGGCTGTGAGTGACAGGGGATGATAAACGGGGTATGAATAACAGGCAGTGAGCTGTACATGGATTTTTGAGCTAAAAGTACCCAAAAAGCACAGCTGGGGAGGGACAGCTCTGAGCTCACCCTGACATTTGTGTCCCTTGTCCATGTTTTACAAAAATCTGACTCCTCCTCCAGAGGGAACTCCACCAGAATGGATGAGGAGGTTGTCAGCTGTCTCCAGCAGCAGCATTAGGGAAAGATTAGTTTTGAAGGATTGTTTTCTCTCCTTCTAATGGAAGCCAATCCATCGAGGTGCCTCTCACCTTGCTGAAGTAACAAAGAGGTTTTTTAATGCATCCCCCAGCCTGGCTCTGCCTTTCCCATCTCTCCTTAATGAATCTTCCAATACATGATGGGAACTGCAGGTACAGACCAGCAGCAGGCTGGGACTGCAAATCCGTATTCCTAAAAAGGCCTTTTTTGGACCCAAACAGGTTCCTCCTCCTCAGAGCACCCTGTTCTTCTCCCAGCTGGACTTGCAAGGAGAAGGAGACAAATAGCATGGATTAAAGAAAGGTTTGGGTTGGAAGGAATCTTAAAAATCCTCGAGTTCCAACCCTTGCATTGATGCCAATCATTAATTTCATTAATTGCCTTCCTGTTTATGGAACACAAACTTGGATGCAGACTCAATCTAAGAATTTAATTACGAGCAGAAATCACTTTTCTCTGCTGAACTTGGAAATTTAAAGTCACCTTTCATGCAAAGAAAGTAAATAAAGTAAATATCTTTCAACCACGGCAAATTTTTGTGAGGTTTTAAAATTATTTGTCCTTTTCCCCACTCACTTGCTGCCTTTCTATTCATTCTTGGAAGTGAGAAAAGAAATAATTAACCATAACAAGAGAGGCACCACAAGCACTGAAGTCGTTCAGCTGAGGGAGGAGAATGAGAAGTGATTTGATTGTGAGGGATGATGAGCAGTAATAAGAATTTACAGTTATTTCCTAGAAGCAACGGGGATGGAGTGTGCTCCTCTGTTAAAGCACAGCAAAGTTAATATTTTTAACTCAGAGCCTGGTGCTGGAATGGCAGAGGAAGAAGGAACTTGACTAAAACTCAATGCAAGGTCTGCTGTGTCCTCTCAGCTCTGAATTGAGTCATTTCTCCCTGAGGTGTGAAGCTGCAGTGCCAAGGGCTGTCCTTCTGTTTGCTCTTAGGGAAAAAAATGCAGATTTATGGCCGTGGACTCACCTCGGAGTGGTTTACCCTGCTATCTGCTCCCAGATAAGTGGATAAATGGGATAAATGGGAGCTGCTCCCTGCGTGCAGAGAGCCCTGTCAGTAAATATGCATTATTGCTGGGATTAGCCCGAGGAATCAGAGGCATTGCTCATGCTTTGCTCGCTGCACACTCCCCCTAATTCACTGCTAAAAGCCCATCTGTTTAAATGAGCTCACTGCTCCCAGTAATCAATAGGAATGTCGGGATGTGCTGGGATTGGGGAACCCCCACCCCAGCCAGGCACACCAGGGGCTGCCCTGGGAAAAGCTGCAGAGACCCTAAATCCAGTTCCCTGTCTAATTGTTTCTCAGCTGGGGCATCACCCCAAAATCTGACCCCAAATCACTGCCTGGCCACTCTGCACTTCTTCCAGCTTCCCCTCCACTCAGTTCCTGCAGGGCAGGAGAGATTCCTCACTGTCCTGAGGCTTTCAGGGATGGGATTTGAGGCCCCCAAACCTCTGTAACCTGGCACCCGCCAGTCCCCATGGCCGGGTATGGCCCCAAGCCCCACGGCAGCCACGCTGCTGCAGAGAGGCTCTGGGGGTGGCAGCCCCAAAATGCAGCTCTGGAGGCACCACACTGTGATAGGTGGGTGATGAGATGGTTGGCTCTCACAATCAAAAGGTAAATATCATGTACAGTTATGTTTTATTCCCTTTGCAGTGTTATCAGGGGGTGGCCTGGGTTTGGGACATTTGGGAGGGTTGGTTTTTTATATGGCAGCAGCTGACCTGCAATCCCTAAAGAAGTGAACTCCACCACTGGACAGAGCAGGAGTGGATGGACAGAACTTTGGGGGAGACTAAAGGATTAAAAGGCAAAACCTCCATTGGGTGGATGAGCACATGGTAGGAAAAATTCTCTTCTCTCAGCACCATAATACTTTCTCTATTCAGTCTTCTGTTGTATTTTTTTGATAAAGTTTTCATAAACCTTTTAAATTTTTTGGAAGTGAGCATCATTTCTCACAGCACTGGTGTGGCAGGGACCTGTGGGGCTCCAGGGGCTTGGGCTGCCTTGTCCCCCTGTCCAGGAGCACGCTGGTGGCTCAGGCAGCTGGACGGTTCAAGCTGTGCCAAGGGAAATACAGATTGGATATCAGGAAAAAGTTTTTCATGGAAAGAGTGATAAAGTACTGGAATTTTCTGCCTGGGGAGGTGGTGGAATCACCATCCCTGGGGGTGTTTAAAAAAAGCCTGGATGTGGCACTGAGTGCCAGGGTTTAGTTGAGGTCTCAGGGAACAGGTTGGACTCGATGGTCTTGGCGGTCTCTTCCAATCTTGTGATTCTGTGATTCTGTGACTCTCTGATTCTGTGATTCTGTAATTCTGTGATTCTGTGAATTCTGTGATTCTGTGAATTCTGTGATTCTGTTACTCTGTCATTCTGTGACTCTGTGACTGTGATTCTGTGATTATGTAATTCTGTGACTCTGTAATTCTGTGACTCTGATTCTGTGATTCTGTGACACTATGACTACATGACTGATTATGTGATTCTGTGAATTCTGTGGATTCTGTGAGTCTGATTCTGTGACTGATTCTGTGACTGTGATTCTGTAACTGTGACTGTGTGAATTCTGTGATTCTGTGAATTCTGTGACTCTGTGACTCTCTGATTTTGTGGCTCTGTGACTGCGATTCTGTGATTCTGCGATTCTGTGATTCTGTGATTCTGTGATTCTGTGATTCTGTGAATTCTGTGACTCTGTGATTCTGTGACTGTGACTGTGTGAATTCTGTGATTCTGTGAATTCTGTGACTCTGTGATTCTGTGGCTCTGTGACTGTGATTCTGTGATTCTGTGATTCTGTGATTCTGTGACTCTGTGATTCTGTTCTCCAGGCTGCCAGGGGAGCTGTGGCTCTGCTGGAGCCCATCCCCACCTGCAGCCCAGCCTGATGGAGACCCCTCCACAATCCATGTTCCTTAATTGCCAGACATCTGCCTCACTCCAGGAGCAGGAGGGGATGTGATTTATTCCACAGCCTTCCAGGCCACAGTTGGGAGCATTTTGCTGCAGACAGGGAAGCTGCTGCTGCTGCTGCTGCTCCAGAGCAGCTCTGCAGCCCCAGGAGCAGCACAGATCCCCCTGTGCAGCTGCAGCAGCCCCCACCCAGCACCACCACCCTCCTTTTCTCCAGGTGAGCCCACAGACAGGTCAGTGCTGTGTTTACTTGAGGCTCTGCAGGGATTTCAGCCTTTCAGCCATGGCTATTTGTCACAAAGATCTCCTGTGGAGGTGGTTTCTGTGTGCTAGAGGCCACAGGGCTCTGCTGCTGCTGGAATTGCAGCTTCAGCAGTGTGAGGACAGGGAAGTTGCTTCCTGCTTGAGAAAGAGGCAAAAATTAATCTAATGTGCCCGTAGACCTATGGAGAACCTGGTTTTTTTCTCCATCCCAGTACCACGTGTGTTTGCACAGAGTAAATTCAACATCCCTGCCTCTGATGCCTTGACAAGGAACAGTTTGTCAAAGGCAAAAAAACAACTTTGGAGAACCAGACCCAGCCACAAACTTCCCTTTGAATCCCAGCCTGTGCTGTGTTTGCTCCACTTGTAAAAGCCTGGTTTATTTGCCCACTTGAGCTCCTCAGTGTAAATATTTGCCCTTTCTCCTTGCACTCATTAAATCCTCAGGATCAGAGCTGGATGGGAGCAGAGGGGCTGTGCTGGGCTGCGCTCTGGGCTCTGCCTGCCCAGCCCTTGGGTCAGGCTGTGTTTGCTCAGCTGCTCAGCACATTTGGGGCCACTCAGGGACCCATTTCCTTGTTTATTCCATCGATCTGGGGCTATGTGCTGCGAGAAATCCCTACCAAAAATTTCCTCATTCCAAGGTGGGTGTGAGCAGGGCTGGACATTGCTGGGCTTTCCAGCCAAAGTGCTCGTCACAGGAGCCTCCCCTGAGGGAAAAACCTGGGATTGGTGAAACAGGACATGCTCAGGGCCAGGTTGGACAGGGCTCAGAGCAGCTTGGTCTAGTGGAAGGTGTCCTTGCCCACGGCAGGGTGTTGGAATGAGATGGGCTCTGAGGTCCCTTCCAGCCCAAACCATCCTGTGAGTATGAAATTAAACTCAGGATGGAATATTTTCATTTGTCTGCTGGTTGTAGAGGAGGCACCAGGGCATCTTCCAACCCTCCAAAAAAGCTTTTCTCTCTTCCCTGGGTTCTTCTGCACCTTCCCTCCCCGTTTAACAGCGCTGCTACCACCAAATGATTTACCCAAGATGTTTGCAGCTGTATTTCTGTACAAAACACCCACCTCAAACCCTTGTGGCTTGTAAATCTTCACACAAAGTTGGTAATTTTTTCCATGGGCTAAAATGGAAGGCACAGGTGTCTTTGACTCTGTGCCCCTTACCAGGGTGTCAAATCACCCAGGGATGAGGAATGTCCTGGGTTCCAACATTTTGGGGCTGGTCTGCAGAGCTTCCCACCCTTGCTGCTGCTCCTGTGGGATGGGATTCCCACCCTGCTTCCACCCCACACCTTCCCCACACGCCTGGGGGGATAATCCTCTAAGTGACCCTTTGGGGATTGCATCCCAAAAAAGCCTCGTTGTCATGCAGGAGCAGCAGAAGTGCTTCCAGAATTAGCAGCTCCTCCAGGTTGCCCTGTTCAGTTTGAGATGTGCCACTTCAGAGCCCTTCAAGGGCTTGATTTGGGAAGTAAATGGGATTCGGAGCAGGTGAAACGTTTGGTAATTACAAATTATTGGAACACTTCACTGTTATGAAAGCCCTTCAAATAATTTTAAATTGCTTTGTACTAATTGTGATCAGTGCTCCATTCATTTCCAAAACCCTCTTCAAACGACAAGCCTTGGGATATTTTTGGGAGCTGGAGCCCAGTGCTTGGTTTAAAAGATAAAAAAAAAAAGAAAAATTCACCAAAAAATTTCCTTTTTGGAATGCTGCACTCCTGAAAGAGATGTGAAAAATGCTCTCACCAGTTGCATGCCACAGGTTCTTGTGTGTTGCTGGAGCAACATTCCAAGGCCAGTGAGCACAGAGGATGTTCCCCAACCCCACCACTTGGGAATCACTCATATATGAAAGGCAGGATTAGAGAGGAAGGCCAGACAAGCGTGTTCCTGGCAGGAAACACAGGCACTGCTGGAGTGGGGGAGAGCACAGTGGGCACCTTTCCCGGGCATCCTTCATCCAGGACAGCCAGGGAAAGCTTTTCCATCCTCCCAGCCAGCTCCAACCTGCAGGCACTGATCTATATTTCAATAATTGTTAAAAACCGCCCGTGGAATTGCCATGGCCTTCTGCAAACGGGGCCTTTGGTGGGACATGTTCCCAAACCCTGATGGGAATAGCTGGGTTGGTTGGAGATCTGGGCACCTTGGAGATGTCAGAATTGTAATGGGGCGTTTCTCACCTCTCCAAGATCTTATTGGGCAATGAATCTTTTAGGGATAGGTTTTTCCCACAAAAACATCAAAATCATCCAAAATAATGTCTGGAGTCAGTGGAGCACAGTGAGCTTGAGCTACATGACAGTGTAAGACCTACTTATAACTGGTCTAGAAGTAGACCAGAAAATTGGATTATTGTCCCTTTAAACTAATAAAACTTTTTTTTTGCAGTATTCTAATTGGACAAATGTGTTATGAATCACTAAAAATAAAATGAAACCATCAAATCTGATGGCCCAGAGAAGCTGTGGCTGCCCCATGCCTGGCAGTGTCCAAGGCCAGGTTGGACAGGGCTTGGAGCACCCTGGGACAGTGGAATCATCCCTGCCCATGGCAGCAGAGCTGGGACTAGATGTTCTTTGAGGCCCCTTCCCACCCAGACCATTCTGGAATTCCATTATTCTATCCATCTACAGAAAAGGAAAAGCATGCATCTTAGTTTTAGGAGTTTGATCGTTTTTAAGGATGGCAACAGAGGGAAAACCTGCAAAATCCCAGTGCTTCTGGCTCCTCCCATTCCAGCTTATACCAAATGATCTTTTCCATTCCTAACTGCCCAGGAGTGACCATCTCCTCACATTCAGCCCCTTGGTGTCCCTGGGATATTGTTCATCACTGGAATGCTGTCCATCCCTGGAAGGCTTTCCAGGAACAAGTTCTTATTTTCCTATTTAGCAGCAAAGGCCTCTTCATTCCCTTTTCCATGTGTTTTTGTGTGCCTCAGCATCCAATGGGTTACTCCTGTCCTGACGCCCTCAGAGGGCCCTTGCTGGGCTGAGAAAACCTTTTTCCATGGCCACCGAAAACGTTAATGGGAATTACAGTGTTAGGGCCCTTGCCACCTCCCTGCACCTGGAGGAACCTCCTCTCCCTCCTGCTGCTGCTGCTCCTCTTGACGCTTGCATGGCTCATTATCCTCTCCTTTCCTGGGAATGCTGAGGGGATGAAGTGCAGACAAAGTCATCAGGCTCCTGAAGGTCTCCTTGGGGAGAAAACTCTGCTCTGGGTCCTGTCTGGGCCCTGAATCCAGGTGGGGAAGGTGGGGAAGGGAAAGCAGCACCTTTGCTTGTTTTTTGAGTGAGGTTTGCCAGGCCAGAGCTGCTGAGACCATCCCTGGTGGGTTCATTACCTCACCAGCTTCTCTGTTTATAAAGAACTGGATGTTTGTCCCATTATCTGTGCCCAGAACCAGCCACACACCATGGAATGATTTGGAGTGGAGAAACCTTAAATTTCACCCAGTTCCACCTTCTGCCATGGGCAGGGACACCTTCCACCATCCCAGGATGCTCCAAGCTCTGTCCAGCCTGGCATTGGGCACTTCCAGAGGGGAGAAGATGGATGGGCACAGAGTGACTGCACTTCCAACATCCCATCACCTCTAACTCCACCTTCCCATGCGTCAAACCCCACTTCTCCCAGTTCCATGGTTTGCAGCTCTGCTCTGGGAACAGAGAAGACTTCCTGTTCTTCAGCATCATCTGGATGCCTTGGTCAGAAATCCAGCTCTGGGATGATTTTGGGGAATGTGGGCAGCCAGCCCCAAACCCTGCCACCCTTGCCCTCCAAATCATTGTGTGGGACCCTTTGTCCTTTGGCATCTGGCCATAAAGCACACCACTGATTTCACTTCCCATCTACAGTTTATCCTTTTACCTGGCAGCAGTGGTGGGAGCCTTTCCTCTCCTTTACTCAGAAATTTTCACTTGTAGGGACTTCATTATCTCAGAAACCTCATCTGCGCTCCCAAATTTGGAAGTTTGGAAGCAGACAGAGTTTAGCAAGGGTTACAGGAGAGCCTGCCAACCTCGCTGCCTTGAGAAACCAGGCTGCAAACGTGGAGCAAAACCAGCACAAAATCAAAAAACTGCTCATTTACTAATTACAATAACAATCAAACTCGGCCATTAAAAAAGCAGTTAAAGCTGCAAACAAACAAATGCTTGCTCAGTTATCCCTAACAGCCTTTACAAGGCCCAGGTTCTCCAAAGCCGTGAAAATGAATAGCTCAGGATATCATAAATTTTATACTGCTCCCAGAGCATGCCAGTATTCCAGAAAATGCATCTCTCATCCCCCTCAGCAGCCCTGGCTCCCATGCAGACTGCTGCCATTCTCTCAGGGTAATTTTATAAGGCGCAACAACTCAAAGCCTCTTTGTAAAAGAAACATAAAAATGATGCATGCGCATATTAAAGACTCGTATTTATCAGGCTCCAATGTGAGTCCACGTCCCTGCTTAATGTGGCCATAAATCAGCAGCTGTCCCTGCTGGAGCAGAGATGAAACCCTGGGATCAGGAGGAGCTATTTGTGAACGCTGGAGCCGCTAATCCGAGCGGCATTTGGAAAAATGTTTGTTAAAAAGATTTCTGATCGGAGAGAGTCACTGTGAGGGTGCAGCGTGGAAGGAGAATAAAAATAAAACCCCACCAATTAAAAAGAGACAAGGACTTGTGGCTCATGGTGGGTCAGGAGGGAGAAGTGTTTATTGTATATTTAATTAAGGCAGTGCCCTGAGTTTATAACACTCTTCAGGTGGATGTTTGGGTCTTTGAGGAGTCCCCTTAAAGTCTGGGCTACAGGAAACAAACTCTGTCAGAAGGGGGGTTGCAATGAGATGATCATTAAGGTCTCTTCCAGCTCAAACTTTTCCATGATTCTGTTAAAATATCATCAAAACAGCTTTTCATAGAATCCAGGATGGTTTAGGTAAAAAAGGACCTTAAAGCCCATCCAGTCCCACCCCCTGCCATGGGCAGGGACACCTTCCACTAGCCCAGGTTGCTCCAGCCTGGCCTTGGACACTTGCACAGATGGGGCAGACACAGCTGCTCTGGGCACTCTGAGCCAGGGCCTCCTCGCCCTTTGCTCGTGTTCAAAATTCATATTTCTTATTTAAAATAAACCACGTGAAAGTGCTGGATCTGCTGCTTCTCTATGGGGCAAAAATGCATCAGCCTGTCCACCTTGAGCTGCCCTTTGCTACCAAGCAGCCATCTCCTGCTCCTCACAGTGGCCAAGGAGAGGGTGAGGAGAGAGGTGAGACCATGGGGAGAAGAAGAACCACATCTCCCTGGGGAAGAACCACATCTCCCCTCACTTCTGTCCCAGCTGCAGGCCCAGGTTTAGGAGATTTGGGGGCTCACAATTACTCCCCCATCTTCTCTGCAGCATCTTGCTGCTCATCTATGTGGCCAGGAGCTCATCGCTATAGAAATTGGTTCATGCATAGTTCCAGTGCACTCCTCATTCTGAGCCTGCATCCCTCCAAATTCCTGCTCCCCTGAAATCAGCTCCAGTGCCACGGCCCAGCCATGCAATTTCAGAGAGAGATAAGATATAGATCTGCTGTACTCTGGCGATTCTCTCTCACAAGTGCACCTTGTCAGGCTATAATTTGATATTCTTTTACCATTCCTATGGGAGGGGGGAAAGCCCTTTAATTTAAAAAAAACCCCACCACATTTTCCCCCTTTTGTTCACTAATGACACAAACAGTAAAATGTTCAGATTACATCAGGGAATGGAAAAGCCTGGTGTAGAAAAGACACTGACAAAAGCTTCATTTTCAGGTAAAATTGCACGAAGCTTCAGGCACCGCATCCTCCTGGTGATGTGGTTTTTTTCCTTCCCCTGCCTTTCATCCCCAAGCATCTCCGTGAATGTTAATCCATTTTACAATGGGACGTTTAAAAGGACTGCAGAGAAATCAGGTTTGATCCGCTCTGATGTCTTCCAGAAATCTCCAAGCAATTTTTTAGCTGTGAATAACACAGGGGGAGTGTGGGGAGAGCAGGGCTGGCCCCTGCAGCTGCAGCTCACATCCTGCAATAAAACCATTGCTGAGCAGGAGGCTTGGGGTAATGCAGGGCTGTGTTTAATGCAGGGATGGGGGTTATTTTTCCTAAAGATGCTTGATGTTTTTTACACCTGCCTCTGTGACCATGAGAGGAAAAGGGAAGGGGGCAGGATGGTGCCTATAGCAGGATGATGTTGGAAGGTGGAACATTGGCACTGAAGAAGTGTCAGGTTCAGTGTGTGAGGATGCCCCACTTGAAGGACAGATTCTCCACACCTCCAGTGCCTTCAAAGCCAGAAATGGGATGTCCAGAAGGGGTGTGTGACTCTTCACTGGGGCCAGGAGAGAACCTGCCCTTGGGTTAAAAAAGTGGAAATCAGAGAATCTTTGAATGCCAATCAAATCCCAGAGGGGTTTGGGATTGGAATTGGGCCTTAAAGACCAAATGGTTGGAAGGGACCCTAAAGATCACTTAGTCCCATCCCCTGCCATGGGTAGAGACACCTTCCAGTATCCCAGGTTGCTCCAAGCCCAATCCAAGCTGCCCTTGGACACTTCCAGGGATGGGACATCCATGACTGCTCTTGGGCACCCTGCTCCAGGGTCTTTTCAAACCAACGCAGGTAGGAAACACCTCCATGGCCTTGGGGATCCTCAGGGCACCAGCCAAAGTGGAGCATTCCCAGGTTTCAGGTGTGGAGGAGGAATGTTTAGGGTGGCTCTATCCCCCAGCACCGTGGGCAGCCTTTGGCATGGAATTCCCACACTTGATCCCCTCGTGTGTTTGCAGAGGAGGGGATGTGGCAAACAGCAGCTGGATGAGCAGCCAGAGAGATTGAAAATCTGGGATAGTGGATGTGGGGTCAGTGGCAGATCTGGAGAAGAGCTCCCTGCACTGGGAGTGCAGAGGGGATGGTGGGGAAATGCTCCATGCCCAACTCCACTCTGGCTGCACCTCCCTGGCATTTCTGGTCTTGTGAAATCATTGTGTGGGACCCTTTGTCTTTTGGCATCTCGCCATAAGGCAAACCACTGATTTCACCTCTTATCCAAGAGTTTTCTTCAGCCACAGGAACATGGGGCAGAGCAGTGATGTCCTGCTCATGGAGGAAAAGTAGTCAGGAGCTGCCTGAACTCCTCCCAAGGCCTCTGTGCAGGTTTGGACTGTGTGGAATTTTGAATTCCCTCAGTTGCCATGAGATTTCTTGTTCCTCATGTCAGACTCTACTTATCATGATCATCCTGAGCATGGTTAGGGCTGAAATAGAAGAGCTATAGCAGGATATCCTGAATTGGGTCTGGACTGGCAGGGAGCTCCTTGAGGGACACCACCATCACTGTCCCAATCCAATGGGATCCCTGTAGCCCAGGCTCAGCTGTCCTTTGGAGAATGATTCCCATTCCCACCTCCCAGGCAGCATCCTAGATCTAGGAACAGACTAAAGGAAATACAACAAAACTTCTTGAGTGGTGTGCAAACCCTCTTGAACCTCAGCACCTTGTTCCAGTCCAGGGTCTGGCTCTAATTAGGCTTTCAGAGACCAAGAGGTCATTTCCCTGCCCAGCCTGGAGAAAGGAGCATCCCAGGTTATCCAAGCAGAATCTGCCTGCAAGGTCCCCCTGCCCCTGAGATGTGGCAGCATTGGCAGCTCAGGGCTAAAAGCAGCTTTTCTTCCCCGTCTGGAGCTGGAGATTTAAACCTTATCTGTGCTGCTGAAGTTTTTAATGGATATCAATGGGGTAAAGTTCACAAACAAAGCGGGGATCGATGGGTGGGATAATGCAGTATTGATCAGGGTGCTGGGAGCCCATGCACCCCGTGGGCTGTGATGAGCACAGATCACATTCCTGCAGCACTCACTGCTCAGAGATGGGCACATATCACATTCCTGCAGCACTCACTGCTCAGAGATGGGCACAGATCACATTCCTGCAGCACTCACT
>JAWWMS010000015.1:20499250-20510843 GCA_035048045.1 Chlorospingus semifuscus
TTATAGTTTCTATATTCTCAAAATCTTTTGCCAGACAATCATATTTATAAGGCTTTCCTGTTTCATCTTCCCCAACATTCCGTGTTATGGATAAGATAAAAACTGGGCTGGAACTTTTACTATCAGCTGCTATCCCTGTCCTGGTGCTGCTGCATCCTCCAGGCTCAGGATGTAATCCTGGATCCACCATGCAATCATAGGTTCATGTGGGTTGGAGGGCACCCTGGAGATCATCCATCTCCACTGCCACGGATCTGCTGGATGGGCAGATGGATGTGCTCACCCCCAGCATTGGAGCTGTGTGCTGGCCTCCCCAATTCCCTGCAGGTCACCTGCAAGGATGGACCCGTGGGTGTTTGCCCAAGGGGAGGGTTCCTCACCCAGGGGTGTGCCAGCACACAGGGCTTCTCACCCACGTCATTGCCCCAGGGATGGTTCTCACACCTGGAGCCCTCCCGGCATTATTACCCGGGCTCTTATCAGCTGATTAAGCCCTGGGTATCTCGCTGCCTTTCCCGTGGGCGCTGTTTGCCCTCCCATCCTCCTCCAGCCCTCCCAGAGGGAATCACGTACCCAGAGCAGGATCTCTGCATCCTGCCTGGGGCTGAGGGGCTGCCCCGAGCAAACCAGAGCCCCTGGGATGTTGGTGGCTGATTCTGAAGAGCTGGCTGGCTTTTTAGTGCCATCACAGGTTGTGGGAGGGGATGCACTGCGCGGTTTTGGTGGTTTCTGAGCACTGCTGGTGGAGAGAGGTGGGGGTTTGGGTGGAAAATGGATGGAAAATGGGTGCAGCACGTGGTGGTGCCAGCACTCATTGGCTGGACAAATCTTCCAGCTCTCCTAGTTTTTATGGATATACAGCTTGGCCAAAAATAGGAAGAGAAAGGAAAAGGATGAGGAGGAGAGGAGAACCTGCAAAGAACCTGATTGCTGTTGGTGGCTGGAGCCAGGGGTCACATCTCCCCTGGATGCTGTGGTGTCCTCACACAGGCTCTGGTTCAGGGGGATTCACTGGGCAGTTTTCTTGGATGGCACAGCTCCACCTCTCCTTACAAATGTCCCAGCACAGGATGGAGTTCACAGCCCTCACACTCCAGAGCCAGGAAAGCTCTGGGGGAATCTCTCCAGCCTGAGGTGGGTCACCCAATCCTGCTCCTGCCCCCTCAAGGCATCCTGCTGGGGACGAGCAGAGGCTCTGAGGGATTGGGAACCTCCCCACCTGCCTGGGCAAGATGTGCTGGGTTATTTGGGAGGTGTTTGTGTAGAAAGCCCTGTTGTTGCTGTTGCAATGTATTTTCAAGGGTCAGGCCATAGTGTGCACCAGCCAGCTTGCTTCTAAGTTTGTTATCAAAGCCTGAATAATTCTACAAAGCTACTGAAACATAAATTGTGCTAAATTAAGAAAGAAGAGGCTGAGAAACCAAAGACCAAGACCACAAGAACTAGATAATAGCAGGCTGTAAAACCCCTAGACTGTAACCAGTCACATACTGTGGGAAATGCAGGCAGAAAATGAGTGAACAAGACAAAGACACCAATCAAGAAATGTGTACTTAGTCATTTGTAGAATCTATAAATATGTGTGTAAGGTAAACAATAGACAGCTTCTGCTTAATCATATTGGCTAGTTGTCCAAGAGTCCTGACTCTCCCATGTCACCATCATATTTTCTGGAAAAATCTCTTCACTGGGATTTCTTCTCCTGGGAAGCTGAGAAACCTCAGAGAAAAATGAAAACAATAATTATCTGATTCGCTTCTCCTGTGTTTTGCTGCTTTAGAATGTGGTTTAGAGATTGTTTATCCAACATGTGAATTGTTTTAACTTAATGACCAGTCATGGTCAGGCTATGTTGAGACTCTGGAAGGGGTCATGAGTTTTTCATTAGTATCTTGTTAAGTCTTCTATCTGTATCCTTTCTCTATTCTTTAGCATAGTTTTAGTATAGCATAATATAATATAATACAATACAATACAATATAATATAATATTGCCATAAAATAATAAATTAGCCTTCTAAGAACATGGAGTCAGATTCATAGTTTCCTTCCTGTCATGGGAGACCCCAAAAACACCACACTCCCGGATGTTGTCTCCTTTGGAAGTATGCAGAGCACCAACCCCACATAGCAAAGTTCTTCCTTGCCCTAGAACACCCTCCCTAGGTGTGGATCTGGATACAAAGAGAAAAGGTTGAAGGTGCTGCAAGCCACCCCCAAATGTGCCTTTTCCCAGTCCCACCCACCCTTTGTGACGCTGGCAGAGCAGGGGACTCACCTTTGGCCACGGGAGCACCTGGCACTGCCCACTGCTGGGAGAGCACAGCCCCAGCTGAGCCTTATCTGGGCACCCCAGAATGCAAACAGCAGAGCCATGAGGCTGCTGCGAGCCCTGCCAGGGCAGCACACGGCCGGGAGGCAGCGCGGCTCCTCGGGCTCCCCAGTGCCTCTGGATCCCTCCCAGCGCGGCTCCCCAGCACCCTGCACGCCTCACCTGCTCCTGGCAGCCCTCAGGTGAGTTTGGCCCTGTCCCTGAAGCTGTTGAGCTGGGGAATGGGGAGGCAGGTGTGGCACAGGGCAGGGAGAAGCCCTTCCTTTGCTCAGATCAGATGCATTAATTAATCTGACATGAACCCCACACGTTCCTCACACAGGTTTTCCATCAGGAAGCACTTTCCTGGTGTTAAATGTGACGAAGCTGGGGTTGGCCTGTGTGCACGTGCATTGGCTTGATTGCAGCTGTAATTTCCTCAGAGACTCAAAAATGAACAGTGTGTGTTCACCAGACTCTGTCTGTGTGGAAATCAGGGACTGGCCTGGGGTTATTCCCAGAATCAGGGTGGGTGCATCCCAAAGGCAGATCCCACTGGCTCTCAGGGGAAAGCTACAGAGAGGGGGAAGGTCTGTGCTTTAAATCCCAAGGGATTCCAGGAGCTGTGGGGATGCAGATTCAGTGGCACTGGGGTTTGCCAGGGCACTGTGAGATGTGCAGTGTTTGCTCGTGGTGCTCGAACTGCAGTTTGTGATGCAGCTCTCGCTTTGGAGAGCCTAAAACTGAAATGAGAAAACTGAAATGGGCTCGAGGGCTGGGCAAACTGCGAGCTGCAGGTGCTGGGATTTTTTAAAAAAAAATATTTATTTATTTATTTGTTTATTTGTTTGTTTGTTTGTTTATTAAATATCCTTTTTAGCATATGAGGAGTTTTAGCCCTTGTTCAAGCTGAGCCCGAGTCCCTGCAGGGCTGGTGGTGCCCCGTGGGCTGTCCTGGGCTCATCCCTTTGCACACCACAGGGACTCCAGGGGTGTGATGTGCAGGGGGTGTAGGGCCAGGACCCAGCAGCATCATTGCCCCTCTTTGGTGCCAAAATCCCACTGTATTCCCAGAGCCTGTGTCTCACAGGCCACCTTGGGTAGTTATCACAGGCATCTGTAGTAATCTCCCTTGTAGTCTCCCAGCCGTCCTCATGCTGCACTTGAAACACGGAAATTGCCCCAAGAAAAGAAATGTCTTTACAAGATGGGCCATCAAGGCAGCAGCGGCAGCCCAGAATCATCCCACTCAGCAGGGTAATCTATTCAATGGCCGGGATTTATTTTTAACATTCAGCTCCGCAGTCCTTTTAACTCGAGCAGGGAAGGGAACATTTTGATAACAGCAGCCTCCAGGTCAAATGTGATGAGAATTCATAACTCGCCACACAGGGGTTTTGGAAAACCAACCAAGCAAAACAATTTCCCAGAATGAGCCGATGAAGATGCGTGTTTCTCTTCACAATGTCATGCACAGAGCACGGAGGTGTTGGAGTGGCTCCTCATTCTCTGCGCACAATTTGCAAATAAAATGCCTCCCGGGCTGGTTTAAATCTGAAGGACGATTGCAAGCACGGCTTCGCTGGGCTGCTCATAAAGACCTGAGACATCGGATCTGGCGGCCATCAAAGGAGAAATATGAATCCAGTAATGGGAATGTCGTCGTGGTCCCAACTCTAATCAAAGCAAAGCCAGGGGTTTCTGCTTCAGGAGAGTGGCATCAAGATTTAAAAAGGAACAGAGGGGCTCCAGTCCCTGGTCAGCACTGGAGGAGCAGCAGGGATGATTTACAGGGGCATGGAGTGGCAGGACAGGGTGAATGGCTTTAACTGACAGAGGTTAGATGGGATTTTGGGAAGGAATTCCTTCCTGTGAGGGTGGGCAGGCCCTGGCACAGGGTGCCCAGAGCAGCTGTGGCTGCCCCTGAATCCCTGGAAGTGTCCAAGGCCAGCTTGGACGGGGCTTGGAGCAACCTGGGGTAGTGGGAGGTGTCCCTGTGTGAAGGGTACAGGAGCACCACTGGGTGTCCCCCAGGACTGGGATGACCCAGGTTAGATTGGAAGGATCCCCCTGACCTGTCCTGGCTGTGGAGTCCAAGGGGTGTGAACTCCAGTGGTAGGGGTTGGAACAAAATGAGCTCATCCTGCACTTGAAACACGGAACCAACCCAAGCTACTCTGGGCTGGGAAAAAACCAACAACCAGAATCCTGAAAATCTCTGGACTGGGAAAAAACCAACAACCAGAAGCCTAAAAATCTGTCCAAGCCAAGACTGTGACAGAGCTTCCAGGGAGCAACGTTTTCTTTCTGTTTCCTTTGCAAACGACCAGAGTAAATTGACTGCACCTGTCTGAGAAGAAGGCACAGGTGGGAAAGGCAGGAGGAAATGTGGAGATTGAGCACTGTAGTTTATTTTAATGTCAGTGCTGGTGTCTCCCGAGCCCTGTGGGGCTGGGCTGGGCTGGGCTGGGCTGGACATGTGTGTTCCACCTGAGCCCCACGGGGCTGCCTTATCTGCAGGCTCGGGAACGTGCCCCTTCCAAACCACGGATATTTGCTCTCCATTCCCTTCTTCCGCTCAAATTCCATATCTGCAGGGAGGCCCCAGGGGCTGCCACTTACAGCAGAGCGCAGGGACAACAAGAGAAACTGGGAATGGGATTGGAAAAATTAACACAGAATATGGAATCCCAGAAAGATTTGGGTTGGAGGGGAACTTAACGCTCATCCAGTGCCACCCCTGCTATAGACAGGGACACCTTCCACTATATCCCAGATTGTTCCAACCTGGCCTTGAGCACTCCCAGGGATGCAGGGGCAGACACAGCTTCTCTGGGCAACCTGTGCCAGGGCCTCAGCACCCTCACACCCAAGAATTTCCTCCCAAACTCCTGTGCTGTCCTGGGAGCCTAGGATGTGATGAGAAACCCTGTGCAGCTGGAATGGAAAACAACAAAATCTGTTATTCAGCATGGGAAGCAGCACTGATGGGAACAGTCACTGCTTTAATATTTAATTTGATGAGATCCAGCTCTGAGAAATGGATCAGGAGCTGCCACAGCTCCAAGCACAAGCTCAGCACTGGCAGGGAATTTCCATGGGGTTTGCTCTGCTCCAGACTTATCTGTATTCTGGAAGGGTGACATGGAATGAGGCTCATTAATTATCCCAGCACATAGAGCTCTGTTTCCTGCCATTCCCTTCAATCAATCAAGCTCTGGGCACTTTCAGGCCTCTTGGACATTGGGTTGTTGTTCCAGCTATGTCCCCTCCACTGGACCCTGGCTCCTGGTCCCTGCAGGGCCACTCAGGTGCAACCAGGTGTCATTTCAGGAGGGAATTTCCTTGTATCACCAGACAGTGCAGTGCAGATCCCATTCCATGCTGCCTCTTACCAGCAGGAACTCCCCATGGCTGTATGGCCTCGTGTGCTGCAGGGACTGGGAGGGGGAGCTGTGCCAGGCACAAGGTGGGTCTCACCAAACACGTCCCTTCTTTGTCCTTTTGGGTCTCACCAAACACGTCCCTTCTTTGTCCTTTTGGGTCTCACCAAACACGGCCCTTCTTTGTCCTTTTGGGTCTCACCAAACATGGCCCTTCTTTGTCCTTTTGGGTCTCACCAAACATAGCCCTTCTTTGTCCTTCTAGGTGGATCCCACACCTTTGCTGGGACTGAGGCTGAGCCAGCAGCAGAGCTGGTTTTCTGTTGTGCAGCATTCTGGAACCTCCAGAAATCCCTTTGCATGCTCCAGAAGGTTTGGGTGTCCTCACCAGGGAGCTGGGCTTTGCAGGAGTCCAACAGTCACCGCCAGGGCAAGAAAAGGTGCTGGAAATGTAGATTTGTCAGGACTATAATACAGGTGGGTTATAATTCCTTCCTTGTATGAAACCATCCATTTCCTATCCTCATCTGCTCCTCCTGATCCATCACAAGACTCCATCACTGCAGGGCACAAATCCCTCACATCCCTCATGGCTGAAGTGTCAGCAGAAGGGATGGATTGGGGAAAAGCCTTTGGCATATTGAAGTTTTAGCTTTGAGGTGACACACCCCAAACTGAAATCACAGCCTTCCCCCTGTGACACTCACTGCCTCCTGGGGCACCTAATTCCATGGGCACATTTGGCTCCACAGATTGCCTGGGACAAGCATGTGTTGGAATGGCACTGCAGTGCTTGGAACAGTTTCCCACACCAGTCTGCCCCAGGGATGCTCTTGGGGGTCCTTGCCTTGCCATGGTGATCCTTCCCACGCCCTCTCCCTGGGTCCTTCCCTCTCTGCCAAGCCCATGCCTGCACCATGGGACACAGCTGCCCATCCCTTCTCCAAGACCTCTCCTGGTTCCCCCTGCCTGGCTGGGGCCAAGGAGGTGGGACCTCAGATCTTCATCCTGGGGAGAAGAGCCCTCTGTACCCATAGAGGGATTGTCACCAGGCATGTCACCAAACTGCCTTCACCTTTCACTGTCCAAAGCCACATTCCTCCATTTCCCAGTCCTGCTGAGCAATAACTGGCTCCTCCTTTTGCTGTTCCTTGTCTCTCCTTAGCACCCATGTCGGAGGCACGCCCCCAAACGCTCCAGGAAAGAAAGAATGTTGAGGAAAATCCAGATATGCCTCTGTTTCTGCTTTGTCTCGGGCATTTTGTACGAGATCTCCCTCTTGTCCAGCTGTGTCTTCTCCTACTTGCCCATGGCCCAGCATTACCTGACGCCTGAGCAGGTGCTGAACCTTGGCAAAAGCATCATTTTCCTGGAGACCACAGAGCGCCTGGAGCCGCCGCCGCTGGTGTCGTGCTCCGTGGAATCCGCCGCCCGCATCTACCAGGACAGGCCCATCATCCTCTTCATGAGGGGACTCAACAACGAGACAGCCCTGGACATGAACACCAGCTATGCAGCCTTCTCCCTCTTGTCTTCCATGAAGAATGTCTTCCTTTTCCCTCTCCAGATGGAAACTGTCTTCCAGGAGACCCCCCTGCTCCAGTGGTACAACCAGGTGAGTGTTTTAAAAAGTGGAAAACTCTTTAGTTATAACTAGGGGGGAGGAAAGGCTTTAAAAGGAATGAGGAATCCAGGACTGTGTGAAATTAGTGACTTTCATTGTTTTGGTTGGGAACAGACTCATTTTGGCCGCGTTCTGCTGTGTATTCATCTCTCTGTTTATGGCATACGTGATCGGCCTTATCTGGAGAATCGGATTTTTTGGCAAAGGAAACATCGGTAAAAATAGATTGCAGACGTGTTTTGAGAAAACAGCCTTAATAATCTTCCTCAACAGAAGCTGGTTGAACAAAATGTGCTGCCTGAGCACTTGATAGAGCTGCCTCACTCTGACAAAGCGCGCAGGAGATAAGAGATAGGGGAGAGATTTCAAGTTCTATAGCAGCAACATGCAAAGCCAAGGTGGGATCTGGTGAGCCCCACCCTGGAAAAAGTTCCTCGGGCAAACTTCCCACAGTAGCTTTGGTCAAACTGCTTGGGCAGGGCAGGCAGATTTCCTCCAAAGTCTTTCTTATCCTGAGAAAAAATTACTCCAGATGCCAACAAACGCCGATGAAAAGCCTCCAGCCTGGTTCAAAGAGCTGGGAGGGATCTGGGAGTGTGCTAAGTGGGTTGTGTCCCTCTGAAATAGCAGGGAATGACTCACAGTGGCGTTGGGTTAACACTGTAGGTGCCATCAAACCACCTGGGAAATGGTCCTGCATTGCTAATGCTAACAAAGCACTACTCTGCTGTCACAGACATCTTTTATGAAAAATCCTTTCTTTAGGATTTTTCCTCCTGAGAAGCTGAGATGCCTCAGGAACAAAACGTAAACAATGATTATCTGCTGCTGTGGAATGCAACAGGTGCATCTGCGATTGGTCTCATGCAGTTGTTTCTAATTAATGGCCAATCACAGTGAGCTGGCTCGGACTCTCTGTCTGAGCCATTCTTTCTTTTTCTATTCTTAGCAAGCCTTCTGATGAAATCCTTTCTTCTCTTCTTGTAGTATAGTTTTAATGTAATATATATCATAAAATAATAAATCAAGCCTTCTGAAACATGGAGTCAGATCTTCATCTCTTCCCTCTACCTCGGACCCCTGTGAACACTGTCACAGACAGGGACATCTTCTCAACATGGAGATCAGCAACTCTTCCTCTTCAGGAAGTCCTTGCAAGAAGGAACAGAAAACTTTTCTGGCTCTTCCCAGGAGTGCAGAAAGGGAAAGGGTAGCCAACAGAGCCAGCTTATTTTCCCCAGGCACCCAAAGTCCTGTTGTGGTGCATTTGTTGGTGATGGGGGAAGAGCTGACACGTAGTACCCAGTGCTCATCCTAAGATATTTCCTACTCAGCTTTTGGCTGAGAGCTTCACAGCTGGTTCCCAACATGCTGCTCTGTTTCTCCACATTGAGGGGAAAAAGGATAACCAGGACTTGGATCCGGAAGGCTGAGGGGAAATGAGAAGTGACATCCAAATTCCTCATTGCTTGCAAGATGTGTGTACACCACAGGAGGAAACAAGCCAAGAAGAAATCAAATTAAAAACTGTGCTTGTGAGAAATTCTGCTGAGAGTGAAAAAGCTCCAAACTCTCACTTGTGCTGCAATCTGCTGTTGAAGGCTTGTGGTCTCACAGGACCCCTGGAGCTGTGGGAGAGCAGTGTCAGGTGGCTCTGCAAAGTTATGGAGAGCCCTGTGAGACATATGGGAGCATTTATACATTATCTGCCTTTAGCTGGCTGCAGAAATGTGTGATTTTTATAAACTCGGGGGCTTTTGGAACCTCAGCCTTGCTGCAGGGCAGACATTTGTCCATTTTCTTGGCTCACTGAAGCCAACATGTGTGTGGAGCTCCCCTGGACCTGAGGGACAGGCTCCCAAAGGGATGAGGCAATCTCAAAACCTTATCCCAGTGTCAAATCCAGCTTGCCTGAGCAGCCAGCTCCCTTTTCCTCCGCACGGGATGCACAAAATCAATAATGCTGAGAGGAGAGTACAAGGCCAAGCACAGCCCTGCCATGTGCCAGCCCCATCTGGATGAAATGCAGCCATACCCCAAGCAGGAGAAGCCCCTGGTAGAACAAGGGTGGGTGGAAAAGCAGCTTTTGGGATCTGAGTTGGTGGTGTTGGATGTTCCTGGGGTAGCCATGGAGAGAAAGGCCATGCTGGACCTGACCTGAACTTTTCAACCCTGATACCCTGGCCAGCTTACTAAGGACACAGGGCTCTCAGCAGGGCTTACAGTGCTTTATTCTTTAGCTCATTTACTCATTAACTCATTGATAAGGAGCTTGAACAGAAGCCCTGCATCGTGGTACTCATAAGTCTCTGCAGAGGAGAGAGGCCCATGGCAGTGAAGGGTCCCAAATACAGAAGTGTCCCTTGGGGGCTGCCCAGGGATGTGACCTGCTCCTCCTCGTACCAGGGGCTGGGAGATGAAGTCTAGTGAGAAATGATGAGAAAGGAGGGTGACCAGGAGACATCAGAGTCACTTGTTTCCCTCTGCTGAAATGTCTGATGGCACAGGGATCATTAAAGGGCCCCAAATCTGGGTAAGGAAATGTGCAGGTGAACAGCATTCCCAGTTCAAAGATGGCAAAAGGACCCCCAGTGCTGGCACCTACCACCACTTCACAGCCCCTGTGTGTCACCTTTTCCAGCAGCATCTTCCTCAGGAGCCTTCTAAGAAGGCAGAGAACATGATCCAAAGCCTGTAGATAAAAAATAAGTATGTCCATTTAAAATTGAATTTCTGTTATTAAAGAACAAAATTCACTCAGAAGGTAACTTTGCAGAAAGTTATTTCCTGGAGGATTTGTTCTGAGAAATAGAAGCTTAAGGCAATCAAAGTAGAATTTCTTCCTCCTTTATCAGGCAAGGGAACAGAAATCCAGGCATTTAAAGCAACTTCTGGGAAGGACCCTGCAACATGTAGGATGTGTGGAGCTGCAGGTGGGATTCATGCAGAAGGGACCTGAAGTTGATGACAGGATTTTCTGGCAGTCATGCAGATCTGCTTTTACTTGGCAGCCCTGTGCCTGCTTTGTGACATTCAGAGCTGTTTCAGCTCCTCATATGGGTAGAAGAAAAGTTCTCAAAATGGCCAGAGAAGGAGATTTTTCAATTAAAACCCTGAGAGATCTAGACTCCTTCAGCATGAAGAAATGCAGATCTCCATGTCCTCCCTGCAGTAACAACAGTCCTCCAGCTCTTAGAGAGACACAACCAGCCTCCCAAAATGCTGCTGCTCCAGAAATCGTATTTAGGATGAAAGCTGCACTCCCATGTGGAAGGACATGGCCTTCCCCTCATCACTGTTATTTCCTGTGAGCTGAAGGAGATGGGTAGAGAAGAGCAGATGGAAGCAGCAATGCTGTACTTGGAGAGCTGCAATTTCTCTGCTTCATTCTCCCAATGGGGAGTGATGCAGCTCCTGGTGGCACCAGGCACCCCCTTGGAGGATAACAAACCCTCTGCCACAAACCCTCTTGCTTTGTCCATAATGACCAGCACAGGCAGGAGTTGGACATGACTCCAAGGCAGCACATGAGAGAAAAAATAACCAACCAACAGTGAAAAGGATTTAAAATATGGTTTGTGAGCAATAAGACTTTCCCATACAGGCTCAGTCCAAAAACTTCATGTCCAAATTTCAGTGAAGGTTTTACCCTGGTGAAAATACAGTGAAAATCTCTCTTTTGTATGTTTTTTAAAGTCTGTGCAGTCAAAAAGCTCTTTGAAGCTCCAGGAATTGTAGACATTTTCTAAAAACATCTGCTTCTCCTTTTCTGCTGTATTTTTACTCAATGCAAAATGAAACCAATCAAGTTCTTGTTCTGGAGGGGAGGCAGGATGGTGCTGTGCTGACAGCCAGGGTTCTGGGCTGGGACTGCCTCTATGGCAGGGCTTGGTGGCACCTGCACCCACCAGCAGGGCTGGGTTTGCTAAAGCCAGGCTGTGCCTTCTCTCTGTGATCAGTGGGATTCCATCCAGCAGTGCTGGGTTTCCCAAAGCCAGGCTGTGCCCACTGATGCGATCTGTGGGGTTGGATCCAGCAGGGCTGGGTTTCCCAAAGCCAGGCTGTGCCTCTCTTCTGTGATCTGGGGGATTGGATCCAGCAGGGCTGGGTTTCCCAAAGCCAGGCTGTGCCTCTCCTCTGTGATCTGGGGGATTGGATCCAGCAGGGCTGGGTTTCCCAAAGCCAGGCTGTGCCTCTCCTCTGTGATCTGGGGGATTGGATCCAGCAGGGCTGGGTTTCCCAAAGCCAGGCTGTGCCTCTCCTCTGTGATCTGGGG
>JAWWMS010000015.1:20522488-20536113 GCA_035048045.1 Chlorospingus semifuscus
GGCCAGGTTGGACAGGGCTTGGAGCAACCTGGGATAGTGGAAGGTGTCCCTGCCCATGGCAGGGGTGGGACTGGATGGGCTTTAAGGTCTCTCCCAACCCAAACCATCCTGGGATTCCATGATAAAAGGAATTACCATTCCAAGGTAAAATCAAATCAAGCAAACCTTTGTGTGAAAGAAACAGAAATTCCCAGGGAAAGGCAGATTTACTTTTATTCCAAAAAGCTTAAGGCTAATAGTAGAGGTCAGATGAGCAGTTCCTTTCCTGGACAGTACTTCTGTCCAGTGCACTGGAACAGGGGACACTGACACTTGTCTTGAAGTGACAGATTTATTTGCCATAATTATTGTCAGCTCCAAAGAGATCGGATTTTTCCTGGCACTTCATATTCTGGCAGGAGAGTGGGACTGATGAGGTCTGATGCAAAGGCAATGAAAAATGTGAGGGATCTCCATAAAGAGAAGCAGTCAGCTTTAAGGTTCAGCTGGATGAACTGCTCCAAGGATTTATGGTGTGGAAGGCAGAGCTGCAGCAGCCTCTGAAATCATTGCTGCAGTCACACAGACAAGGGGAAGGGACCCCAGCCTGGGTGAGGGCAACTTCCAAACCAGGCTCATCTCTCATGGCCCACGCTGGGCACATCCATGTGTAAAAGTGACTTAGGAGATTGAGTGTCATCACCTTGAAATCTCATTAATTGCAGACGGAATCATGGAATGGTTTGGGTTGGAGGGATCTTAAAGCCCATCCCATCCTACCCCATGGCAGGGACACTTCCCACTATCCCAGGTTGCTCCAAGCCCTGTCCAACCCGGCCTTGGACACTTCCAGAGATCCAGAGGCAGCCACAGCTTCTCTGGGCACCCTGTGCCAGGGCCTCAGCATCCTCCCAAGGAAGAATTAATTCCTAATATCCCATTTATTTCTCCCCTCTGGCAGTGGGAAGCCATTCCCCCTTGTCCTGGTACTACAAGTCTTGGTAAAAAGTCTTTTCATCTTTCTTGAAAGCCCTCTTTATATACTGAAAGACCTCTATAAGATCTCTCTGGAGCCTTTTCTCCTCCAGGCTGAACAGTCCCAGCTGTGCCAGCCTTTCCTCCCAGCAGAGCTGCTCCATCCCTCTGCTCACCCTGGTGCCTCCTCTGGGCTCTCCATGTCCAAACCCCGAGTTCTCCCAGCAGCAGGAGCTGCAGCTCTGTGTCTGTGACTGTGGATTCTCCCGGTGCTGTCATTCCCAACAATGATGTTCACCACCCTCCGTGGCGCTGAGAACAAGATAAGGTCCCTTAGGGCCACAAACACAGGAGCAGCTGTAACACCAAGTGTAGCTACACCACAACCAGGCTCATAAATAAATGATTCTCTGCTCGGGAATGGGATTTTATTCCAGCGGAGTTCACTGCATTAAAATATTTCATCCTGCGAGTTTTCGGCTCAGGCAAGGAAATGAAAACTGATGCTGGAAGATTAGGAGCCCAGCGAGGGCAGGAATTCCTGGATACAGCTCTCTCTCAGCTCCCCATAAGGCTCCTGGCCCTAATCTTGTCATCTACACACCTGCACACATCAAAGTGTGACCGAGAGATAGCCAGCTCGGGGACTTTGTCACATCATTTGTGTAGCAGAAAAATAAAATGTAACTTTCAAAGCTGTTTCCTTGGGATTTTTTTTAGTTCTAACTCAGGCGTAAACCTGCATTTCGAATTTTTCTGGGTGTTTTCTTGCTTTTCACATTCCACTGTGCACCTTTCCCTCAGCACCACTTATGTGTTTTCTATCTAAATTAAACATTCCAGGGCTTTTCAGCCCCTTTCCAGTGGAGCCTGAGAACATACCCACCATTTTTCTGCCCTCCTGAAGTGTTCAGAAGTGTTTAATCTCTACCCTGAAACTTGCTGCACTCTACTCCTCAGCAAGCTCAGGGTCCCACCAAGGATCTCTGACTTCATCACATCACTGATTTGGGGTCCCCCAATAATTATTAATCTGATTGTCTGAAAGTTTCTCTCATTTTGTGACTTTTATAAGGAAATAAAACACCCCAATATTTTCTTTTTCCGCTCAACCACCCATCTGTGTCCATACTCCTCTCAAGAACATAGACAACACAAGTTGGGGGCTTTGGCTGAGCAAAAATGTTGGAGCTGATGATTTTGACAAGAAGAGAACAACTGAAAACTGTGATTCTGGTCTTTAAGATTTTATCTTTTTTAATATTCACGTAAAAAAAAAGAAAAAAGAAAATAACAACCAACAAAACAATTAAGCAAAAAAAAAAAATCCAGCAGGCAAAAAAAAAAGGCAAGAAATCTTAGTTTATACTATGAGATACAAACCATGGAAAAGAGTAGCAAAGTTTTTAAAACAGAACAGGATCTACCTCTGCAAAAGAAATTCTTCTCCTTTAAAAACAAGTCCTTAAAACAAGTTTTTTGCTGGAACAAAACGGAGGGTCAGTACTGACATTCCACATGGATTTATCTCAGGTGGCCAAAATCCAGCCTGAGCTGCTGGTGGCTGGAAGCCCTTCCCATCCCTCTGCACGGTGGTTGTTGCCTCCAACCACCTGCCAGGTGTTCCCTCCTCCTCCTGGTGACTTTCCCCAGGATCTCCTGGACCTGTGCTGGGGATTTGGCTCCATGTGGTGGTGGAGAGGTGATGGTTGTGGAAATCTGGTGGTTATGGAAACTGAGGTTTATGGAGCACTGTTGGACATGGGGAGGAGGGGGATGCAGTTTGTGCTCACTGGGAGCACAGCCTGCCTCCTCTAATCCTCAGAGCCACCAGAGATGCCAGCTCAGCTGGTGGCGACTTGACTTTCCAAAGGTCCAACTCTGCAGAAATGCTCAGCTGTAGATTCTGATCCCTCCAAGATACCAAACACTCAGGGAACACCAGCATTTCACCAAAATAATTGTGCCTGAACTGAATTCCTTCAGAGAACTTGTAATCCTGAGGAGTGGTGCTCAAGCCCACTGCAGATGCCATTAAATTGTTATTTTGGAGGCTGTGAAACCCTTTTTTCTCTCTAACTTATCCCTTTTCTCTATCCATATGCATTGTCTAGAGCTTTTTAGAATGTGCTCTGGCACTAGGTGGGAGGACCTGCTAAGAGCTCATAGCTCTCTCTTCCCACAAAAGTTCTGACATGTCTCCCTCTTCCTCCTTCAAATAAACTCCCTCTCTGATGGATTGGCTGGAGGAGGCAATGTTCCACTGCAGAGTTAATCTTCCCATCACTGGGGGCAGAATTACCACAGGGAAGTCCTGATGTCGGTGTGGAGTTAAACATCTAATGCTTCCTGGGAGTCCTGCTCCAAAGGTAACTCTAATTAATTCTAAATGAGAAATTCTCCTGGCTCCATTAAAGATGACATCTGTGGGAACACCACTGGCACAGAGGTTGGGAGCTATTAGTGCAGGAATAACAATGGATTATGCACATTCCCTGGAGAGATCCAAAGAAATAAATACACTTTGCTATCACAGGCTCCAGCAAATGTCTAAGTAACAGAAATCAGATTAAATATCAGAGCAGATCAGCATTAGAGTACAGCCAGCAAAGCAAAGGTGGGACTGGGTAGAGAAGCCACCAAGGAGGAAAATGCCCTGACTACAGGCTCTGTTTGCTTTGGGCACAGCCTAGGGGACACAACAGAATTTACTTCAAATACACAGCGATTATCAAAGGGGAATTTTCACTATTTGAGCAATTAAGAAAGGGCACAAGGCACTGCTCCTGGATATCAGTTTATACAGAAAATAGGAGCAAAATGTTCTACTCTGAGAGCACCACAAGGCGTTACTTTGGTCACAGACCTCCTGGTGCTGTTAATACTAACGGGCAGTCGAGTAAAACTGATGTTCACAACAAAGATGCAACCTCAGAGTAGAGAAAACCTGCTAGAAAAAACACAATCCTATTTACAGACTGCTTGGTTTGCTGCACTTTTTGCTTGTGAAGTTAAAAATCTCTGAAAGCTCAACTCAAGGGCAGAAGGTCTGCTAGACGTAGTCGTATTTCGAAGGGTAGGGGCGCCTCCCATCCTCACTTCGAGGAGCATCTTCATATCCCACACCCTTCCTGGTCCTTGGGTCAGCTTCATACCCCGGGCCACCCTTGTAGGGCCCCGTCCTGTAGGAGATGTTCCTGCCTGAGGCGTTGTAGGACACGGCTTTGTAGCTGGAAGAGACACAAGAGGGACATCAGCCTGTGATGGAGGGGCTGTGACTGCCCAGCACTGCACCCTGTGCTCATGGTGGCTTTTAGGGAGCTTTGTGCTGTGTCATCACTTGGAGGCACTCAGAGAGCTCAGCCCACCATCCATGGAAAGCTGCAAGTCCCTTTCAGGTTCTTTCATAAATTTATACTTTCTTTCCCTTTGTGGAGTGATGGACCCACCAGCAATAATGGGATATGTTGGGGTACAAATTCCTGGTGATGTCACATCATCCCTGGAAGTGTTCCAGGCCAGGTTGGACAAGGCTTGGATCTACCTGGTCTATGGATGGTGCCCCTGTATATGGCAGGAGTGGAATGGAAAGGGCTTTAGGTCCCTCCCAACCCAAATGGCTCTGGAATTCTACATTTCCATGTAAATCATGGCTCAGCAATCTACCCTGTAGATGTAATGATCTGTGCAGCCTGCAATTCATGGGCCTGAATCTACCAGCACAGTGCAAATGTCACATTTTGAGGTCAGTTCTCATGTCCTCTCTGTTCCTGTGTGAGTCACAGGGTCAGGGAGGGCAAATGCTCACTTTGGACCTCATGGACTTCAGGTAGTGATGGCCTTGGCAGTGCTGCATTAATGGCTGGACTCTGATCTTAAAGGTCTTTTCCAGCCTAAAGGACTCTGTGTTTCCACCACCATGAGAGCTATCATGACAGGGTGTCACACACCCACACATCCTGTGCACCCAGATTTCCTGCAATACCTCCCCATGTCCACCCAGCCCAGCTTACCGGGATTCTTCTGGGATAAGCCCTTTGCAAGCAAGGCACATCATGATGCCTCCCACGAGGGCCAGGCCCCCTGCAACCCATCCAACAAAGAGGGCTGAGCCAAAGGTGTACCTGCAAAACAGGTGTGGCTGGTTAGGGTGTGACAGGTCCTGTCTGCTGCTGCCCAGACACACTGAACACTGGCACAGAATAGTCCCTCTGGCCCTACAGTTGTACCCAGAAGTCCCCAGAAATTCACAGAAGTCCCCAGAATTTCCCAGAAGTCCCACCTGCAGTCTGAACCACAGTAGCCTCCCTATCTCATTCTTGAGCTGTAAAAACAGAGACATCCCAGCCCATTTGCTGGTCTCCAGCCCGGACTCTATCTCCTAAGAATAATCTTCCAAGCCCTGCAACCATCCCAACATACTCCCAGAGTTTGCCAATCCCTCAGCAGCAGCCCTGAGGGAGATTTCCACAGTGTAACATGCAGAGTTGGCTGAGCACTCACCTGTTCTGGACGTTCTGCATTCCCTGGTACATGTTGGTGGTGGACATCCAGAAGTTTGTGACCAGCATGTTGGCAAACACGGACACTCCAGTGATGGCACACAGGCCTGAGAGGGGACAGAAGGACAGACTGAGAGCCACACAGTGCAAGAAGTCACCTGGGGCCTCAGGGAAGCGTGTCACACCTCTGGAAAGGTGGGTGAGACACTGCTCTGTGGCCTTCAGCACAAAGGGGGACCCACAATGTATCACACTTTCCTTCCAGGTGTTCCTTGCATTTACAATCCAACATCAGGAATACAATACTGCACAACACATTCCCAAGTCAGACCTGCAGGAATCTTTCACCTGGTGTATTTTGTGACACAAATGAGTTTTACAAACAAGTCATTGTACCAGTAGTTCATTTTAAACATTTGTTTTACAGTGAAAAACACGCACCAAAAATTCCCAGAGAGAATTTTTTTGATGGCAAAACACGCTCTCTGTCACGTGAAAGAGGAGATGTCTTTGGCTCACAGCCTGCTTATCACCAGATGTGGAAGACCAGCCCCAGGAGGTGGGAACTTCTTCCATTCATCCAAACAGGGGATGTCTGGGATGGCCATCCCTGACAATCCTGGCAGCAATGTCAAACCTTTGGTTTTCCTCAGCAGAGGAATTCATAGAACACTTGGACATGGACTCACACACTGATTTGGGTTGGAAGGGACCTTAAAGACCAAGGATAGAAAGGAGCTGGGTTGTCCAGAAGAGCTGAAGTCCAGAACTTTTGTCAGAAACCCCTCACATGAAAATTTTGCTTTGCTCTTCCTTCCACAGTGTCCAAGATGGGGATGGATGGGGCTTGGAGCCCTGGTCCAATGGAAGGTGTTCCTGCCCATGGCAGTGGTAGAACTGGATTATTTTTAAGGTCCTTCCAACCCAACCCATTCCATGACAGATGTGAAATACAAAATTAAAGCTGTGTGGCAGAAGGTGGTTTCCTCTTTCCAGCTTATACTTTTTGAAGTTGTGTTGAATATCTCATATCCCAACAAAAGTTAAGCGTTGGGATTTGGAGGATTTTAAATAGGGACATTCTCCTTCCTTTTGTTAGGATATAGATTTCATTTGACTCTTATCTCAAAAATAATGTAGGAAAACATGTAAGTGATGTTTTAAGCATTTGCAGTTTTGAGGAAGCTGGGCATTCCTGCAGCCTTGTAGGCTGGTATTTAAAACCTACAAACCAGGCCACAACAACCCTGGGAATTTTCCTAAAATTATTATGGATAAAGCTTGAAACTGAAAGAAATATTCTATATAAATAAAGGCTACAATAATATACGGCAACAACATTTATAAAACAAATCAAGAGGTATACTTCCTTTTCCATCTGTGGGATGGTTTTTCAGCCTTCTATGTTTTGTCCATGCAAACTTCTGGTTTCCAGAAAATTTTTTGTTCCCTAATCAGAGGTAAAAACCACTTGACCCCAGGAAATCATACTAGAGAACAAAGCCAATAACTTCAGAAATGCACCAAGACTTGCCCAGTTCTCAATTCCAATGAAATGCAAAGCCTTCCACATGGAAGACACGACAGTTCCCACTTACCAGCAACAATGAACATGATGCCAGAGGTCAGGGTCATGTTGGCTTTGGCAGTGTCCTCCATGCTCCCAATCCGGATGCATTTCAGAGCAAAAATGCACACAAAGAGGCCGAGGAGTCCCAGGACAATGCCCACGATCATGAGGGCCCTCACAGCCTGGAACATCGCTGCAAAACAAACAGCAAGAGCCTCACTGAGTGGCTGAAATGGGATTTGTCAGAGCCTGGGGGATTTTCAAAGATTGCCTCTGTCTGAAAATAGAAAAATTAAAGAATAAAACCTTGGAAAATGAGCACTGGATCCACTCCTTATTATCTGTGGCACCTCTGGCAGTACAGCTGTTTGACTTCCCAAAGAGTTTGATGGTTTAGGCAGCATTTTTTTTAAAATGTTTAATAGCAGCAGTCATGAAATTCATGGAGAAGAGTTTGTGAGGAACTGGTATAAGCATGGATTGTTCCATAACCACAGAGGTTGAGAAAGGGCTCTTCTTTCCTCCCCAGTCAGCAATGGGAGCAGACAGCTCCACCCACCTATCCAGGATATTTCCAGCTACTTCATGACTCAAAATGCAGTCCTGTATGTTCCTGCTTCCCAGTAAAGCTCATGGAAAAGAGGAAAAAAACATTACATGGAGAGGAGGAGAGAGCATCAAAGCTCTGGCAGCCATCTCCCTCACCATATTCTTCACAGTCTTGTTTGGAACATCAGTCCAGGATAAATCTGTCCGTGTTCATGAATAAAACATCCAAATACCCCCATCCTGAATTGGCAGCAGTGTGCCATGAGCTGGGAATGCTGATGGGTCATGCCCATGGGACCTGAGGCTTGAAGGAGGCAAAAACCTTTCAGACTCCTCTTGGCTGGAGCAGAAAAGTAGAAGGAGAAGGAAAGGGAGACTGGCACCTTTGAAACTGGAGGAGTGGTGGGGGAAAGAGTACTTGAATACCAAGGTGATTCTCTAATAAGGTGGCACATATCCCATCTTTTTGCAGACACTTCCCCTCCCCACTTGTGCACGAGCCCCTGGCAGAGACAGGAAGGCGGCAGAGCCCTGGAAGAGGTGCTGGGGAATATTTCAAGGGCTGTTGGGATTTGGTTTGGACAGTTTGCAGCCTCTCCTTACCCTGCCACACACTCCCATAGCCTGGGTCTGGCTTTGGTGCTCCCCCAGCATGATTGCCCCTCTTCAGGGAAGAGAAAGTGGGCTCATGATGGAGTGAAACAGGTGGAAAACACATTCCACAGCCCCTGGGACATCTCTGCCCTGTCTGTCACCCCTTTGCTGGGTGACTGCGGTGCCCAAGGGTGCAGGGGAGCACAGAGCCCTTGCACAGGTTGGGAGAAGGGTTTATAAACCCTTCCCAGGAGGGTGCTGGGTGCCTGGGGGGCTCTCCTGGCCTGTGGGGTGTCAGGAAGCGGAGCAGAACCGTGCTGGCACCGCGGCGCACACGGAAGCGGGCAGGCTGCCATTCCACAGGCCGGGAATACACCACCTTCTCCCATCCAGCAGTCCCACTGCCTCAGCTCTTATGACTCAATTTGCCCTTATCAGCTGATAACGAGTGCTAACGAGCCGGGGGTTTTCAATCTCCCATTCATCAGCCCCCAGGTAGGAGCTCATTAGTTATGACCCATCAGGGGATGGCGGATACGCCTTATCAGCCCTCAGAGGTTGTTCCGCAGCACCTGATGGGAAGCAGAAAGAGGAGGAAATTTCAATCTTCGTTTGTCTTTGCAACCACCAAAGTTTCTTTGCAAATGCTTTTGTTTCAGGGCAGGCAGGAGAGGCTGATAATCCAAGAGCATGGATCATGATGGAAGTTCCGTGTCCCCAAGACTGTGCTTCATTCCTGGGTGTTCCCTGCAGGTTCCTGGGTGTCATCACTGGGCTGTTTTGAACCCTTCAAGCAGTGACCCCAAACAAAGATCCCACAGAGGATCTTTGGCTCTCAGGAGGTGTTCCCAGTGCCTTGGGTGCCCATGGAAGGACACAACAGGCAGGGCCAAGCCAAGCAGCCAAGGATGCTCCACTTTTGCTGGAGCACTGTCGTGAATCTCCATTGAAAGGAGTTGTTGGAAAGCGGAGGGAGAGGAGCACAGCAGGGCATGACAGAAAGAATGCCAGATAACCATTCCTGCCTCCATGAGACTGACCATCTCCAGTAAGAGATGGAAAGGAGAAAGAAGTTGTTTCTGCTGTGGCATGAAGACCTCTCCACTTGGCTCACAGGATTTGAAGTGGGGGCTGTTTGGAAAGGCAGCACTGCAGTTTCAAGGGAATTTTGGCATCCATTGAAAGTCCTTTGAAAAGAGCTGCTTTTCCAAAGGTGAATGACCTCTGCTTGCAGGAAGGAGTGGAAGGGCTTAGACAAACAAAGTGGGAGACTAAGGAAAAGTGGTATCAGGAGCAGTAGGAAGCAAACAGCCCTGGAGTTACAAAACCTGCCTTTCACACGCACCTGAGGGAGGATAACCTGGCTTCCACACATGGGCTGGTGTTCCATAACAAGGGAATAGCAAAAGCACTAACAGAAACAGCTTCTCCACCAAAATAAATGGCAGTGATGTGAAACCACAGCCTGCATCCCTGTTTTCCAGAGGTAAGGGAAACTGGATAGTTGTCTTCCTCCCTCATGTGAGTGGTAAGAGGTGAGAGAGATAAAACAACTTTAAGTCATTTAAATGACCATCACCTGCATTTCTGCTGCTAATACATAATAAAAAGGTGGAATCTGACTTTATGACCAATAATAATTGATGGGATATAGAAATTTTAGGGAAATTAAGTACATTCAGCAGGTGTTTAAGTTAAGCAAATTCCAGCAGGGACATTTTTTCTATATGTTTGAAGGAATAAATCAATTAAATGGATTCATAAAGATAACTCTGACAGGATATCTCTAACAACAGAAATTGTCCATGAGTGCTTTGCACATTTCTTCATTGCCATATTACTTAAAAATAACTGAAATAATAAAATCTTGATTGGGATAAATTGACATCAAAATGATGGTTCCCATTTCCTTATGGCTCATTTAAAACACAATCAACTGCCCAAAGCATTATGAAGAGATATAGTGGTCAACATTTTGTAGAGATAGTTGTATAAATCTAATTTTTAGTCTTTAAAAAAAATCCTCATGGGAGAGGTGACTTTAAATATCAGGTTTGCTCTTACAAATGGGAAAGAATTCACCTGGCAATCCTGAAGCTGGGTACACAGAGGCGCATTTATTCCATGGCACCCCTCAGAGAGTCACAGGTCCTCAGCAAAGCTTGAGGGCATCCCTGAGGATGGCATCCCTGAGGATACAGGGCTGGAACCCACATCACACTTGGATCAACAGTTGCAAAAGGCCTGTGCACAGCAGGGCTTGCTTGGACCTTTTTGTGATCATGCACCAGGAGTGAGGAACGCTCCCAGGGCCAAATTTACTCTGGGCTGGGAGCACTGGGATACCCTGACATGCAGTGGGGTAGGGAAATCAGCTCTTTTGGGAGTATGAGTAAGCAAACAAGACAGCAATATGCCTCTGCACTCTGCTTCTGTAGACACTAACACTGCCCAGGTGATGGGCAGTGACTGAAAACATACCTTTCCTTTTCCTGCCCTTCCTACCCACACCTCTCACAGACAGATTTCTCCCATTCCAGTCCTATCTTTGAAAAAACAGTACATTTCAATTATTTCCATCATCCTATAACACAACATAATTGCATGCAGCCCTTTTCCTTGGGTTTCCATTCCCAGGGACAATACCTGGGAGATTAAACATCCTTGCTCTCTTCACCTCAGTGGAGCTGCTCTGATTTATGCCAGCAGTGGTGCTGAACCCATGATGCTCACCAGACATCCCACACACATGCTCCAGGTTGTAACCCCCACCAATAACCCCCACCACAAAAATCATTTTGGCAACAAATATGCTCCTATTTTTATGCTCCTAACATAACACCGGAAATGTTATTCCTCACAAAGTGCTTTAAGATACCTGCTCCTCCTTTCAGATGCAGAGCTCCAGGAGAGCCCCTGGGTGACACCTGGAGTGGTTTTGCCCCTACCTGGCAGCCCAAGGATAGTGAAATACGGCCGACACTCGGTGAAGCCGGAGCTCTGCCGCACGCAGCTCCTCCACAGCCCCTGGTACTGGAACACAGCCGTGACCGGGTTGTCATACAGGTCCTGCGTGCTCCACGTGTCCATGGCCGTGGCCATGATGCTGCCCCCAACGCCCAGCGATGACACCAGGAACCCCATCACCTGGCAGATGGTGGTGGACATGGTGAGTGCCCGGAGAGCGGAGGTGGCGCGGCCCCGAGGGAGCTGCCGTCCTACTGGGGCACCCGAGTCCTCCTGCCTGAGCCACCAGCAGTGCAGCTGCTCTTATCAGATGCTTTCCATTGAGGGCTGTTTGCTCAAAGTGTTTTTGCAAGATAGTCCAGTTTCACTCTCGCTGCCGGCGAGGTTTGTGCCGGCAGGGCTTGGAGATAGGAGCTTTTGTCCTTTAGAAGTGCTTGTCCTTCCATGTTTAAGCAGCCACACTCTGCTTAGTGTTGGGTAACCCACTTGGGGCTTGGCCAGCCCCCTGAAACCCTTTGCTGCCCATTGGGCCTCTCCTGCCTGCTTGGCACAGGGCAAGGACCATGTTCCCAGGGGAATCCAGCAGCTAGCTCAGGCCACCACCTCCCCATCCCTCTGCTGATGCCACCAGACAGTCTGTCCCCCATGGAGGTGTCCTCACAAGAGGCACAATGAGAGCCAGGGCTCTGTCAGAGATGTGGGGCCACCAGCCCAGCCCAGGGGTGTGGCTGCTCCTTGCAGTGTCCTCGGGCATCACTGAGCTTCCACTGGATGCTGACCATGGCACAGCCCATAGCACCAAGCCAAGAGCCCCAAACTGATCCAGCAAAGCTCCTCCAGCCCCGTTCTCCACCCACCCACCCACCCACATCCCCACTGCCATCACGAGGACACACTGAAACCCATGTGGGAGGGAGGAGAGCACAGGGAACACTGGGAAATGGCCTTTCTGAGGGGGTGCTTGTCTGTGTCAACTGGAGGGATGGTCCTGGGAAAGGGATGGGGGATGCAAAAAGTGGGAAAATCATTATCACAGTGGAGAGGTCCTGAGCTCGTGGGACTCTGTGCCACTCTGCCATTCTGCCACTCTGCCAACTGAGCCAGGGAGGTACAAGGACCTTCCAGGCTTTACATTCATCCATTCTCATTCAGTATCTCCCTCCAACAGATTTATGAACTGTTGGCCAACTGAATGGCCAACAGATTTACTTCAGTCCTGATCTAGAAGCAAATGCCTACTTTAAACTGTCCATACCACAGGCACCATCCACAACAGCACCTGGATTTGAAGCCATGTGAGAGCCACCAGGAAGAGAGGACAGGCTTATTTGTGTCCATGAGGAACTACATTGGGGTTATTGCACCCTGGATATTTCTCCTGCCTTCTGGAGAACAACCATCCAGGACATCCCTCGGCTTGTGGGGCTCTGCTGGGGCAACTAGAGCACAATTCCATGTCTAGTGGCAATCACAGACCTCTCAGGTCAGGCACAAGATGTCTTTGCTTCTATCAGTTTTATTCAAATGTCATCATTTTCACTCACTTTGGCAAGTTTGTATCACAGGAAGGGTCAGTTCTGACCCACCTAAAGTTGACAGCAAAAATAATAAAGTGAATGAAAACCATGGAAGGGAACCCTCAAGAACCAGAGGTGGTAAAGAGCTGCTCATCCTCTGTGAATAATAAGGAATGATGAGGGAATTCCTCATTTTGGATAGTGATTTGTGATAGATCAGTACTGGAGCGTACTTAGAAGCTGAGACAACAACTAGGGGTGAGAAAGACCTGGAAGACAGGAGGACAAAAGTGCTAAAATGTGGTCAGTTCTCCATCCCATCCCTTGTGGTCCCACAGCCAGAACTGTGTCCCAGCCTAGAAAATCCAGTTTCATTGAAGCCCTGACATTCCTCAGCAGCTCTCCAGGATGACTCCTGTCCTTCCCATGCCCCAGGATTTGCCTTCTTGTTTCTGGCCATCTAGTGGTGAGAGCCCACATCCCTTTTTCTGGACTGAACCACATCAGAACACATCAGAGGGAGCAGTATTCCTTTGAGACATAACCCCTACTCCCAAGTGTGTGCAACATTGCGCAGAGAAATGAACCCATAGACTGGTCACAGCTGAAAATAACCCCTGGGGAGGAAAAGGGAAGGAAAGGGGGAGAATTAAATGGGTGAACATATTTTTTCCAGCTTTTTTTTCCCTCAAACACCTCTGCCACCTTTTAAATGATTGTTTTTTTCTGCTCAGTCAGACATCTGGGTGGTTGCAGGAATATCAATGGTGGTGGCCCTTCCATCCCTGTATCCACATTTGCTTTGGTGGGAGGGGACACACCTCTCCTTCCTCCACCCTGGCTGCTGGTTCTGGCCATGTGCAGCAGGAACTGCTCTTCAAAGCAACAAGGAGCTTTTCTTCTCCTTCTCCTTCTCCTTCTCCTTCTCCTTCTCCTTCTCCTTCTCCTTCTCCTTCTCCTTCTCCTTCTCCT
>JAWWMS010000015.1:20546214-20562989 GCA_035048045.1 Chlorospingus semifuscus
GGAGAGGAGAGGAGAGGAGAGGAGAGGAGAGGAGAGGAGAGGAGAGGAGAGGAGAGTTCAGAACAAGTGTCGTGGTACAGTCAAAATATACTTTCCTGTGATTTTATTTTTCTAGCAACATGCCCCCCAAAAAGTTATTTATTATTTTCCTTAGCTACATGAGATTGAAGAATTCTAATAGTGTTACTTGGCCATGGCTCCTGTCACCAAGTTTGACTTGATAGTGTTAGTCATGAGGTGAGAAAGGGAGCTGCCATAAAAGAGTCAGACCACACCAAAAAGTCACTCCTTCGAATGTGATGTGACCTCCGACACGGAATGGCACAGCCAGCTTTGTCCCAGAAATCCTGGGCACACCAGGAAATTCAGAGAGAGAGGATATTTTGCAGTTCTGCAGGGAGGGCTGGGTGGAGGGGATGACTCAGAGGGGTAGGGTCAGACAGGCAACAGTGTCACCCTGCTTGTCCCAACACATCGCAAGTACACCCAGAGCTTCCTGCTCTCAGGGTCTTCAAGGAGCTACGAGCAGCATTTTCCCTGCACAAGCGCATGAGCTCCACCACGACAGCTCTTTGGACAAGTCCAAGCATGAGCAACTTCTCAGAAAGGGTGAACTTCACACAATCTCTCAACTGCTTCTCTCCTGCCTATCCGCAGGAGGAGCTGGGGGAAATGTGTGGGCAGGAGGAGCTTTTGTCCACCACAGAAAGCTCAGTAGAATCATGAATCACTGGTTGTTTCCCTGGTTTGCGTTAAAAAGGAGCCACACCAGAGGTTTGGGGAACCTCAACCTCAACTAAACTCAACTCTGCAGCCTTTCATGTTTCTACCAGAGACTTAAAACTGCCCCCTACTGAAGGGTGCCCAGCTCAGGTGCATTCAACAGGGGGTTCCAGGGGCTGCAGTACACAGAACTGGCTCCTGGACACAAGTACAGACCAAGTTGGGAGGGCTTTGGCCAATGTGCCATCTCTGGATCATGGAATTACAGAATGGTTTGGGTTGGAAGGAGCCCATCCATTTCCATCCCTGCCATGCCCAGGGGCACCTTCCACAATCCCAGGTTGCTCCAAGCCTCTCCAACCAGCCCTGGACACTTCCAGGGACGGAGCAGCCACAGCTTCTCTGGGTGGGCTGTTCCAAGGTCTGCTGGTGTTTGGGAACAGGAGATTTGGGAATAAATCAAGTCACTGGAGGGACACAACACAGACAGGTACATCTACAAGCAAAGCCTAAAGCCTGGCAAGAAAAGAACAAGGACCAGGCTGCAGATCCAGGACCTTGTGGCACTGACACCATTACAAAGTAAACACCCATGCAATTAACTGTAATTAAGTACATCCCTGAGCAGCGGATCTCCGGGAGCAGCACTTTCCAAGGAAAATGGAAGTATTGCCCAAACTCATGTGTGTATTTAGCTTTAACTTCATGGCTCTGAGTGGCAACAAGAGTGGTGTGACACAAACAGTGCCACTATCCTCGATGGAGCATGGGGGGATAGTCCCAGGGATGAGCTCCTACAAACACACAGAGCCCTTCCATAACCTCCTGGTCCAGAAATGGATGCTCTTGCTGCCAGCCAGACTCGTTTCCTTTCCTTCCTGGGTTTGGATGGACAGGAGTTTTCCACCTAAAATAATTTATTGATGACTTTATGTCATTTCTCCTCCCACATTTGTATACAAATACCACTTTTGCTGTTGTGCTTCTGGGTGACACAGGAGTTATCCCTTCATCCCTGGAAGCGTTCCAGGCCAGGTTGGACAGGGCTTGGAGCAACCTGGTCTAGTGTAAGTCGTTTAGTGCAGGTGGTGAAGAACAAAAGGCTGTTTAAGGTCCCTTCTATCCCAAACCATTTGATGATTCTATAATGTCATTCCATAAATCATATTCACTACTCTTGTATTTGTTATACAATTTCAACCCCATCCAGTCTACACTGGCTATTATTATTATTGTTGTTGTTGTTGTTATCCCTTGCTACAAACCCTCTTTTGCTGATAAACCAGTGAAGGTGAATATTTAATTACTTAGAAGCCAAGAAAAGCAGAGGCTGAGGTTAAAAGTCAAGTGAAACTACAGAATGTTGTTGTGAGACATTCAGACTTCATCGTCTCCAGTGAAGGAGGACTTGCCTGAAAAGTCCCATTTTACACACAAAAGGATTTCAGAGGTGGTGTCATGCTGCTCCTCAAACATCCCAAGGCATTCTGATGTACTGAATCCTGACATCTTCATTAATTTTCATACTGGAAACAAGCCATGGAAGAGTTTTCTGTTCATCAGATGTAGACAGGAAGAACTAAAATAAACAAATACATTGTATATGAACTTAAGTATATAAATTTGATGTGCAGTAATCACCTGACAAATCATATCAACACAGTTTTGGGTGAGAGGGCACTGATGTTTTTCAGCTTCCATGTATTGAAGGAATCAGAAATGGTTTTTCAATCCCAGCTCTGGAAGTGGATGTTGGAAAGCTCTGGAAGCACAGAGGCTGCAGGGAGTCCAGAGCTGGAGTGCTCTGGCTGCCACATCCAAGGCAGGAACAGAGGTAAGATTGAACGGAAATCAGTTTATCACAGGGATGAGGTTGTCATTCAGTGGTTTCCAGGATACAAAATTATTTTTCCCACTGCTCACAGGAGACACAATTCTGTGTTGTGCTCATCCACGTGTCCTGGTGCTCTGCTCCTCCAGGATTTCCCAAAAACACAGTGTTTTTCAACCTCTTGGCCACCACCAGCCATCTCTGAGCTCAAATCCACTTGAGCCATCCCAGGACCAAATCCTAATCTTCAGCCTTCTTGGAAAACCTTTTCTATTCCCAAATCTCCCTTTGTAACATGGATTCCCACCAAAGCAAGAAGTCTGAAAAGATTCCCTGGGAGGTGATTCCCAGAAGGAAACCAGATTGAACACAGTGATATCCCAGCTCCTCTCACCTGTCTGCAAGATCCCAGCATGGATCAGTGTTCCTGCTCAGCCAAAAGCTCCCCAGAGGAGCAGGAACGACCCCTGCAGCTCCATCCCATCCCTGGAATGCCGCAGGCACGAGGTGACCTGCTGGAATGCCATCACAAGCCAATCCCATCATTCTTACACACAGAAATCCATGTTAAACCTGCTTCAGCAGCAGCAGATCTTTGTCGGGGGAGGAAGGGGGGTGATTTTTACCATCCAAAGCCCAAACAGATGGCAAATTCCTGTGTCAGGCTTTGTGGCGAGAATGGAAAGGCTTGGGCACATCTGTCACAAACAGCATTCCCAGCCTTTCCTCTCCAAGCCTTTGTTTCCTTCTCATTGCTTTCACACCAACAGATTCCCCCTGGAAATTCAGGAATTGTGCTTGCACATAATACAGCCCTCAGCTTTCCCAGGACCTAAAGCCTGGCATTGAAAGGAACAATTGTGTGTCTCCTGTTGATTTGGAAAGACAAAATTTATCCTGGCAAGGCTCTCCTGCACTGGGGGCCAGAAAGAGCATGGGCAGTCCTCTGAATCATCCTCCTATTATTATTATTATTATTATTATTATTATTATTATTATTATTATTATTATTATTATTATTTTGTGTTTCCTTCTTACTCCCAAGGAAACCTGTGTGGCCCAGACTGAAGGCCTCTCAAGGTGCCTTTCAGTCAGTCTTACAGGGCTCTGCATAAAGGGAAAAACTAACAATTGTTTATAAAATTCCTCAACTTAGTTTTTTGGGTAAACTTTTCTGGACAGTCAATCAAAGTGGGGCTGGCACATAATTCCAGAGAGGAGATGTGTCTGTGCAATCCCCTTAATGCAAAACTGGCTGAAACCCATTTCAGAGCCTTAGGATGTTTAATACACAGCCTGTGTTGATTTTCCAGAAAAAAAGAAAAAAAAAAAGGCAGGAATGTCAAATTATTTTATTTGTATTGGACATCCTTCTCCCACCTCCTCCTCTTCACTGGGCAAACCAAGACAAAACTCCAGAGTACCTCCTGGGTTTTCCTATTCTTTTCTCCTTATTTTCCTCTTTTTCTCCTACATTCTTTTTTCAAGTGGTGGAACTGCTAAAAACCTTGACATCCAAAGTAATGACAACATTTCTCCTGCAGGGATCACTTTGACAAAAAAGCCATGTAAATATTGTCACTGACCATATCCAGAGTATTTCCAGGGTTCTGTGTTTGCAAAGCAATGCACAAATATTTGAGGAATTAATTTTCCCCTGAAAAGGTGGAGATCCTGCAGACCCTGAGGATGGGATGTGACCAGAGCCTCTCATTTTGTCACTGTGTCACTGTGGGAGCTGCCTGACCCTGCGTGGGATGTCTGGCAGGTGTTGGCTTTAAACTGATCCAAATAAAAGACATCTCTGTGCTGTGACCTGAATGCACAAAGATTTAAAATTATTTTGCCTCGTTGAGAATTGCACAATCTGTGGAGGTTTCATGATTTGCTGGAGTGATGGGAACACACTGAGCATAAGTGGGGAAAAAAGGACATTTTACAGTGGAGAAGAGAGCACAGATTAACACTGCAAACTCAGGGGGGAACCTCCCCTACAAAAGATTTTTGCAAAACCATCAGTTTGGCAGGGAAAAGGCACCAAGTTTGAGCGCATGAGGCAGGGAGGTGCCAGCAGCAGCCCAGGCCTAAGAGCAGGCCTAAGGGCAGGCCTGAGGGCAGGCCTAAGAGCAGGCCAAGAGGGGGACAAATGGGACATATGGCCCTTGTGGGTGCCTTCCCGCCCAGAACATTCCATGATTCTGTGATCTGTTCCCTATCATTCTGTGATTTTTGGATGTTTCTCAAGCCAAAAATCCTCTCAGATGAAATAAGGGCAGCGATGCTGCCACAGGATGGCAGCAGAAACTCAGCGATGCAGCACCAGCCACAATCCTCACCCTGCCTGATGGACTCCCTCTATTATGGGCAGTAAATTGAATCGTTTTATTGTCTGGAGGAAATTTCTGCGGTTTTCCAGCCAGACCCCTGCTCTGGCGTTCGGAGGAGATGGCACAAAGATAAGGGTGCCCACATAGCCGGGCACCCCTGAGGGCACAGCGCAGGGCTGGGGTTAATTGGTGGGAGAACTCTGCTGCTTCTTCTGAGACACTGCACAACCACTGAACACTGATTAAAAAATAAATATATTTCTGAAAAGGCTGTTAGTCCACCTTCCTCCTCGTCCTCATCACTGCTCCCTCCTCTCAAACTCTGCTTAGCCAAGCTTTACATACTTAGGCTTTCCAGCCTTTCCAGCCCATTTCAGGTGCGTTGTTGCTCTTCTCCCTCTTCCCTCCTTTTTATTGACTTGTCAGGCTGAGCTGTCGCCAGTGGCCGTGGGCTGGGCAGCCCTGAACGCACAGCCAGGCACTGGGGAAGGAAAACACCCTCCAGCCGTGGCAGGGACCACTCCATCCATGTCTGATCTGCATTTTCCGTGTGCTTCACCACACAGGAGTGGCTGGGGCTGTGCCAGGAGTGCAGGGATTTCACAGACTTCAAATCGCTGCTGCTGCCTCTGCCCTGTCTCTCTGCCTGCTGTCTCTGTAATAGCAATTCAGTTTTGCCTTTAAAGGCAAATATTAAGGATTTATGCAGGCAAATAACGTTGGTAACCATAGCACTATAACTGTTCTACTTTTTTTTTTTTTAATTTCCATGTTTTGGAGACCTTGATCAACTGTCAGTGATTGGAAAAAGAAATAAGATATAAATTGTGCATACAGATACCCCATGATCATGGAATCATGGAATGGTTTGGTTGGAAAGGATCTTAAAGCCCAGCCAGTTCCACCCACTGCCATGGGCAGGGACACCTTCCACTATCTCAAGTAGCTGCAAGCCCTGTCCAACCTGGCCTGGAACACTTATAGGGATCCAGGGGCAGCCACAGCTTCTCTGGGCACCCTGTGCCAGGGCCTTGCCTCCCTCACAGAGAAGAATTTCCTAATGTCAAATCTCACCCTATTCTCTGCCTGTTTAAAGCCATTGACAGTCTCTAAACTAATATCCAGCCAGAAATGCATTTTATTTTATTTTTACATCAAATTTAACTTCTTCGCAGCATTGCCAAAAACAAACCAATTCCTGAAGCCAGGTTTGGAATTTTTAGTTGCAGACCTTCAGCAGCCCCACTGGGGCCTCTGGTGTTCCACCTGGATGCAGAAGGAGACAGCTCCCTGAATCCAGTCCTGCCTTCTCCATGACACCCTCTTTTAAAACCAATCACTCCCCTCAGGTTGAGTATCCAAGTCTCCAGATCCCACTCCCGGGATTTGCAGAACTGCAGAGGAAGCATGGGAATGGCAAAAGAGACTGGTGCAAAGATACCATTCCCATTTCCCCCAGAGGCTCTGGGTTTGCTGTGAAATTCTGGCTATCCAGATTTTATATCCAGAGCTGACAAGATTCCCAGACTAACTTTTCCATTCCCATTTCAATGCCTGCAGGTGCAGAGGCTGGGAAGGAGATGATATTCAGAATCAAATAGATTATTTGGGCATCTTTCCCCCTCAGCAGAGGAGTGCTGCTTCATACCCTCCTAGGTGAACCTTTCCCCTTTCAACTGTTTTTCTCGCCTCCTTTTCCTGTTCAAGTCTTTACAGGGATAATTTAGTTTCAACAATTTGCTGCAGGTTTTGTAAGGAGACTAAGGAAATGCTTGGACCAGGAGGAGCAAAGCAGTGGGAAGCAGACCGTGGATTTCTCCAGACTGTGTGACAGCATCATGCTCTGGACACACACCTTGTGACACCCCAGACCTCAGGGCTGGGGACCACAAATGACACTGGAAAAGGGGAAAACAGCAGCAAGAGCTGCTGGTTGGTCAGGTAGAGTAGCTCCAGACCATCCCACCCAGGGGGGTTGAGTAGAGCTGGAGGAGTGTTGAGAAAAGTTATGGGATGTAGCAGCATTTCTGACCCCCTTGGACAGAATAAATGCCTCAATATCTGAGATATGGGGGAAAGAATGAACCCCTGGCAGCTGCAGTGAGCCCAGCCCCTTGCCCACAGAGGTCACTGGGTGCACCCCTGTCCAGTCCCACTGTTGATACCAAATGTCATTCCTCATGTCAGAGGTGTCTCCACACCCCTGAGAGCTGCTGGGTTTTCCATGTCCCCCTTCAGACAGTCCATCACACATAGTCTATGCCCATTTCTGTTCACCAGGAGCCCATATCTGCCTTTAACCAACATTGTCATCAGCAGAAAGGCCTACAGAGAAAAGGATGTAGAGCCTCAGTGAGCCATGTCCCTGAAAAGAGCCGTCCTGGGGTGATCTCTTTGATTTGGCCCTGAGAAATCCCATCAAAAGCTGCACTAAATTGCTGGCTCATAGCAAAATAGAAGTCATTTCATCCAGGCTTTGGGGGAGATACATCCCCCCTTCTGTACAGCATCTAGCAAGGCCACAACTTAATTGTTGTTTTGTAGATGAATGTGATATCTTCCCAATACTTTTGCCAGTGGTGGGTACTTTGAGCTTCTTTTACTTGCAGGATACAAAACCAAGCAACATCATATCACTACCCAGTTACCAAGGTAACTGGAGAGAAAGATAGAAGCGTCTGGGGTTGCACACTTTGTGATCTCCCTTCATTAGCTCATTTCTTGACATCAGCTGCTTTTCCAGCTCCATTTCTTCCTCTGCCCACAAACCGCACAAGAACTGTGAATCCAAGTCTCTGCTGAGGAAGGTGAGAGTGCCAAGAGGCAGAAAAACTGTTCATGAGCTATTTGCCATTGGATCTGCATTCTAGGGGACATTTGTACCCCTTGAAAGGAGGATGATTGTGTCACAAAGAAGGAACTGGCAGTGCAGTTGTTGTCACTCTGCCTCAGTGGCCCCAGTTGTAGGGTTTCATACTCAAAACACCTCTGTGTCCAGAAGCCAAGCCATGATGTCCAGCCTTCCCCCACACCTGGCATTAATTCACTCTTGGCCTCATGGAAAGGGTCCAGCTGTCAGCTGGGATTAACTCCTCCAGGATCACAGTGTCACTGTCACTCCACTGGAAAGAGTGGGGTGCTCACACCAGTGCCAGAGGAAAATCCAGCTGGGAATAGACCTGATAAAGGTACAGTGACAGCAACAGCTCCCTAAAAGCAGGGTTCAAAAAGCACCCAGGTGATTAAAATACAATATAAATAAAACACCTTCGGGAGCACACAGAGAGAGGCTCAAATGTTTCTGACAATTTGGGAACAAGGTTCCTCAGAGAGTTTTGTAACTCATTAGATGGCAAAGTGTCAAGAGAAGCTGGTAAGTTCTTAGGAAGAGATTCCTCCTTGTGAGGATGCTGAGGCCCTGGCACAGGTTGCCCAGAGAAGCTGTGGCTGCCCCAAGATCCCTGGAAGTGTCCAAGGCCAGGCTGGACAGGGCTTGGACCATCCTGGGACAGTAGAAGGTGTCCCTGCCCACGGCAGGGGGTGGAACTGGATGAGCTTCAAGGTCCCTTCCAACCCAAACCATGCTGGGATTCTGTGGCCATCCTGGTTATGGAGGGCCACCCTCCACACACCCTCTCTGGTTTTCCATCCTGATCCCTGTCCTCAACTCCTGGCATTTATAACTTGAATTACACCCAGGCAGACGTGACCAAGGCTGTGCATGCACAGAGCTCAACAGCCAGTGTGTCACACCAGCACCTGGTCACACATGTCCCAGGCAGTGCAAAAACCTTGGTGCTGATGGAAAAGACATTCCTACTGCAGTGGAAGCCATCAGGGAATGGGGGACACTGGACAGTAGCCAGAGGGATCCTTATCTAAGGACTCCCAGCTGACACCTGAGCTCCCACCCAAGTGCCTAAGGATGGAAGAGCAGCTCCAGCCTTTGTCACCAGCTGGAGTGCAAGGGGTCCTGGGGCTTAGTTCCTCATCCTCATCTGTGAAAGTCCCACTCAGCACCCTGGCTGCACAGTCTGGGGGTTGGTGTCACAGGCAGGCAGTGCTCTCAAAGGGACATTATTTACACCGAGTCGTGCTCACCATGGGCTGCAGGAGCTGCTGAGCCAAAGATTCCCTTGCTGGCTCCACACCCCACCAGACACACTACATACAAAATTCATACTGAAAACAGACAGCTATGGACAAATCAAGCTCAAACTGTCTCTGTCTTCCCTGTGTTGCTCTCTCCAATCCCAAAGACACTGATAAACGTGGGAAATTTGAGGCACAGATCTTGGGTGCCTAACACAACTACCCTTGCACATATTCCCTTTACAGCCAGGAGTTTCCACCTCACTGTAGCCTCTGGGGGATTTAATCACCACCCTGAGGACATCAACTCCCTGCCAGCTCAATATTCCTTGGGTGTTCCCCTCATTTCAGTCACCCTCAGCAGATTTCAGCCTCGTACTGCCTCCTCAGTTACACCCTGATGCTTCCAGAGCCCAGGAAGGGTGTGCAAGCCAGTAGGGACCACGCCACAAACATGGGGACACATCCCATGGAAAGAAGGGAGTGGCAGCTAAGAGAGAAAATATGTGCAACCTTCTGAGTGCCCAGGGACAAGAGGCAATGGGAAACTGATGCCTGGGAAGTTCCACCTGGACATGAGGAAGAATGTCTTTCCTGTGCAGTGACCAAGCACTGAACAGATCCCAGAGAGGGTGTGGAGTCTCCCTCACTGGAGATATTCCAGACCTTTCTGGACACAATCTGTGCCCTGTGGTCTCGGATGGCCCTGCTGGAGCAGGGAGGTGGCACCAGGTGAGCACTGTGGTCCCTTCCAGTCTGGCCCATTGTGAGATTCTGTGAATATTTCTGGAATAACTGGTTGGGTTTACCCCAGTAGCATCTCCTGGGGGTGACAGCAAAGTGCTCACTGATCTCTGCTGGCTTCAGGGTTTGGCTGAGTGTTCATTTTTGGTAGGGTTGGGAACAGGCAACAGGAGCCAGCTCCATGCCTGTGACACTGCTATGACTCAAAGATAAGCCCAGGGGACAAGTCAGGAATATAGGGACCATCTGTCCTGCTCCTTCTAGGAGACACCTGAGGCATGCTGGATGTGCTCTGGGGAAGGAAATGGAAAAGCTGGGAACCTCTCCTGTTACCCCTTTGTTAATACCAAAAATTGTGTGTCATTGCTGAGCTCGTACCTTGTGTTTCAGAGCACACTGCCCACAGGGAAGAAGATGCTTCCTGGCCTGCTTTCCAACTTCTTTCTTTTAATAATGCTGTTTGTCTCCCAAGCCCTGCATTCCTGCTGTTCCATCTTTCCCTTTGAGAATGAAAACAAGGACAGGTCACTTGCCTTTTTGTACGAGGATCTCTCTGGACATCTCTGAGAGGGGAAGAGGGAGCAAAGGAAAAGAACCACACAAAACAAAGTGAGGGAACATTTTTAATTGGAAGTGTTTTGTTTTCGCCAGGATTTTAACTTTGGAGAGAGCCTCACAAATACTCTCTCAGGGTCCTCTGCTGAAGGGCTTTATTCTGCCGCAGGCGCCTTTCATGGTGCAGCACAATAGCTTTTGTTTCAGAAGTGTGGGGCAATGAGGACCTTGAATGCCAGAGGTCTGTATTATATCCATAACTGTAGATTTGGATGGTGGAACGGAGGTTGGGGGGAAGGTGAGAATGAAAAATTTCTCCATTGTGTAGATGGAGTCCTTCCAGCAAACACTGGCACAATAGGAAGCACATTCTTAAGAGCTGAAGCAGACTGTGGATAAAGACTCCCTCATTTTGTACATAATGGTCCCTGTGCTTTAACCTTGTACAGCTGCTATGACACCTGCTTTTCAAAGCCTTTGTGGCAGAACAAGCAGAGCTTTGTCTGCCATACACATTCTGTGCCACACATGTTAACATTTCTCTTTTTGTATTTACTTTTGTTTCCCCCACCTTCTCTCTCCCTCTTTTTTTCTTCCTTCTTCTTCTTCTTTTTTTTTTTTTTTTTTCAAACATAACAGTTATGAATGAATGGCTGAAAAGTAATTTCAGCCTTGATTCCGGCATCGTGTCCAGTCTGGAAGTCTGCAGATATTGTAATGCAGAATAAAGGGCAGATATTAGACTGGGGAGTGCTGTGTTCCCTTTCTAGCAAAGCCTCATCCTTTGTGTCTCCTTCCTCCCCCTTTCCCCCATTTCCCTCCCTTCCCAACTCTCTGGCTCTGGTTTGAAAGGACAGGCAGAACGTCCTTTCAAATGTTGTCCCCTCCAGCAGGAAGAGCTGCTGGACTCTATGACTCTGGCTCACTCACCCCTGGGACTCAATGGGATTTGTCTGGGATGGAGGAGAGAAGTCCAGGCCACCATTCTCATGAGGAGATGGGAAAGGTTTGCAGCACCAGAGTCCTGGAAAAGCTTTTCTTGGGCAGGGATCCAACCCTGAGCAAAACAAGCCTGCAGCACGTGGGGTGTCTGGGATCTTCCCCTCCCTGTGCCATCTACAGCAGGAGCAGGGCACAGACATGGTGTTCTGGATCACCTCATAGCTCCCCCATTCCTAAAATTCCTTGGTTGAGAAGGTGCCAGCTCCAGGGGGCAATGGGAACAGGAAAAACTGCTCTTGATCTGTCGAGGAATAAAGGGATGATGACTCTGACCTATGGAGTAGCTAAAACCCAGATCCTGAGGTCTGATGATGAATCATGTAATGACAAGGGAATTGACTGGCGGCGCCACTCCACAGAATTATCTGGAGTAGGGTGATCTGCCAGTGCCTCATCCTGTAGGTCATGGATCATCTACATGAGGATTTGAGCAGCCTTCTCTGCTAGAAGGTGTCCTTGTCCATGGTAGAGGTGTGGAATGAGATGGCCTTGAAAGTCCCTTCCAATCCAAACCATTCTGGTATTCTCTGGTCTCAGTAAGAAAGAGGTTCTTCTCCATTTCCCTGCACAAGCAGGATCAGGACTGACAGGGGCCACAAGTGTGGGCCTGTTGCTCCTCTGAGCATCCCAGCTCTGGCAGAGAATTCAAGCTGGAACGAGCTGGGATGATGCTGGTAACCTTATTCTCTCATGAACACAACAGGAACCAGAGCAGGAGCTGATGACCAGAGGGAAAAACTAGTGATCCAAAGTTGGTTATTCCAAGCAGGATGCACTGCCTCTGGGCAGGACAAGTTAGCAGGTCCAAGGAGCAGCAAAACCCTTAATAACCACCCCCATTCAAATTATCTGGGCTTTATTATTCCATTTGTTCTTGTGGCTTGGGAGGTTTCCTTTTGGTTTGTGGCTGGCAAACCCAGCTCTGTTCAAAGGCAGATTTTAAGGGATACAGGGAAACATCTTCTCCTCAGTTAACCTCCCCCTTCTCAGAGCATGTGGAAGGGATGGGGAGGATCCCCAGTGATCCAGCCTCTCCACCAGATCCAGCTCTTTTCCAGCTCTTGTGTCCCTGTGGCGTGAGAGGAAACATCAATGACAGTGAGAAGCCTGGGGCAGGAGAGGTTCCCAGCTCCCAGACACTATACTTATATTTTCCCTTTTTTTCAAAGGCAAAAAAGAGGCCAAAATCTGAAATGAAAGGCAGAAGCCTGGCTTCTGAAATCCCTGCTTGAGTCTCAATTTTTCATGAGAATAACCCAGACATTTATTTCATGCTTGCTTTCATTTCTAATTATTGGCGGGAAGTGCCAACCACATTCACTTGATCTTTAGCATGTTCAGACTTGTTGGGCAAGGCAAAAATCCATGGAAGTATCCAGAGGACATCCACTGCCTGCAGAGTGTGAGCAGCTGGCAGGACAGCAGGCAACTGCAGCTGGAGCAGGGCTGAACATCAAGCTTCAAATCTTGGATGCTGGGAGAGATCCATGGGCGCAAACCCTGCCTTAGGACTGTGTTCAGCAGAGCTGCTGCCCAAACTGGGAGACTCTGCTGAGCTCCATGTCCTTCCTGAAACATCCCATCCTTCCATGACCTGAATCCAGGCATTATTGCCTGTTTTAAGTGTCTTTCTCATTGAACTGGTTTGGTGTGAGTCTTGGACATGGGAACCTTCCAAGTCCAGACACTGGGAGCTGAATGTGAAATAGCTGAATGAGAATGAGGAGAAATTAGAGCAGCTAAAAACCAGTTCTCAAAGTTTTCTCAGGAATCCTTAGCAAAGGATGTACTGGACTGTGCTGCACAAGGGTTTGCTGGAAGGGAGGTGTGAATCCCAGAAGGCTGAATTTCAGTGTATCCTCAGAAGCAGGAATTCTTCATTTAACAAAAAAAAAAGAGGGAAAAGAGCCAGAGTGGGTGCAACTCACCCGTTCAATATTCATCCCTCCTTCATGTCAGACCCCCACGTTCAGTTCACGCCTCCATCTCTCAGCTGTTAATGGAGCAGGAGACAATTCCAGCACGGAGCCATCCGGAGCATAATCCTGCCATTTGAAAGCACATAAAGGCACTTCATAGCAGCAAGTGTCAATAGCCACTCCCCTATTGATATAACATCCCTTCCCTCCTCCATAAACTCCGGCTGGCAAAGAAAATAAACAAGGGTTAGATGAAATCTAACCCCAGCATAGCTATAAAAGATGCTTCATAAAAAATAATAAAATAAACCAACCCACAAAAAAAGTGATGTTTAATCTGCTAATTCATGCTCAGGGCCCTGCTTCTTGTTTAGGGAGTGTGTGCAGAGAGCAGCTTGGATTCAGGAGAGGGGGAAACACAGCTCAGATCCTCCACCACCAAAGCTGCTGGGAGACCTGGCAGACACCAGATAAAAGATTTAGTGGGAAGAGGCTGAAGCTGAAGAAGCCCTTAATCCCCAGTCTCACTGCAGAGCACTGGACATCCCTGCATCCCATGCAATGTTTGCATCCCACAGCAGCGGTGATGTGCTGCCAGAGGAATTTGGAAGGGAACCAAAAGCCAGCTTGCTGCAGAAATACAGTTCACACTGGGGCTTGCTGCAGCCTCAGCTGGGACCCCAGACATGCCCCACTAGATTTGCCTCTTCCATCCCACCTCTCTGGCAGTAAAAAGGGAGAATTTAGGCACCTAAATCAAGAAAAACAGACCACAAAATCTCTCTTCTGGCAGCTGAGGTTCTGATAGCCTAGAATCCTTGCAAGAGTACATGTGCAAGGATGCCTCATCCCTGGAAGTGTCCAGGGCCAGGCTGGGTGGAGCTTGGAGCACCCTGGGATAGTGGAAGGTGTCTCTGCTCATGGCAGGGCATGAAATTTGATGGGCTTTAAGGTTCCTTCCAACCCAAACCGTTCTGGGATTCCATGATTCTGGGGTTCTATGCAAGGGCTGGCCAGTCCTGGGGCAGTTCCTAGGAGCATCTCAGGAGAAGGTCTGACCTGCTGGGAGGAGGAGGGCTGGACACACCTTCCCTAATCCCACCTCAGTGGGTTTATCCGCCCCCCAGTGCCCCAGCCCAGGTAACTGTACCCAGCAACATCCCTGAGATGTGAACACCAGCCTAGGAATCCTTAGGGAATCTGGGATCCGTAGGGTTTTCCAGATCTAACCTCTGCCTGTCACTCTGTGCTCCTCAGGAAAACATGGACCTGGAATGTTTTTGAGATTCCCAAGCTTTCCCTGTTGCCACACAATTCCCTGCATTGGCTGCCGGAATTCTCTTGGATATCAGCCATCCCACTCCACCTGGGAGAGGTTTAGTCCTCACACAGAGCTCATGAAACCCATCCTGAGACCCACATCAGGCAGGGGGACATGGAGCATCACCAAATTTGTGCCCTTTTCTGGATCTGGGACTGAGATTTGGGAGAAGAGTCCAGGCTCTGGAAAATTGCAGACCTTCCCAAGAATCCTTGCAGAAGTTTAATCTCCTTCCTGCCCATCATCCTGGAAGTTTTTCAGAAGGCCTTTCCCTTTGTTTCTAGGAGCTGGGTTTTTCTGGGGGGGGCTCCTGCTGTTCTGTATGGGTAACAGAACATCTTGAAAGAAAAAAAATAACTACCAAAAAAAAAAGTAAATTACTGCAAAACTGGGAAAAGGCACCTTGGGTGTCCTGGTGGAGCACAAGGATGTACTTAACTCGCATGGAAGCAACCCAGAGATGTGAGGAGGGGCCTTCAGAGGCCAGGGAGGGGGTGAGGCAGCGGTGACTTGGCCCTGTCCAGTTTTTCCATGGGTCAAATGAAAGATGATTTGCAAAAAAGGAGCCCCTGATTGGTTAATGAACATCTCTCAATTTACAGCAGCAGAATGCTGGGTGCCATCAAATGCAAGCCCAAGTTAAAGCTATGACTGCTTTAATAATCAATGACTGCAGAGTATTTAAAAAAACAGCGAAGCTTTCAGGGGCTTAAGACTTATTGCTCGCATTTTCTCAGCTTTCTTAAAGAAAAAAGGGGTGTTGTAGAAAATGGTCAAATTTATCATTTATAGCAAAATATTAATGTAGCAGCAGGAGACTTGATGTGGCCATCTATCTCCAAGCATTCAGACTTCAAAGGAAGCATAAACACGAAATTAATGGTTTGTCTAGTGTAAAGGAAAAATAAATGCAAATGTAGCCTCATTAATACCAAGTGGGTGACTTCTTGGTTTATGGGGTTTGGATTGATTTTGTCAAAGGCCAATAGATTTATTAAAAATGTCTTTTAAATTTAGCATCCCTATACCCATTAGTTGAAAGAAATAAAATTCTCTGCAATCGCCACCACCTCTCCTCCTCCTCTCCCCCCCCCTCCCTGGATGTTGTTTTACCTAAATAAAGTTCCTGCATTAGGACTCACTTTGCCCTGAAATATGTCTCTTGTAGGAGCTGCTATAAACGTCAGCATTTTCCCCGGCATTGGTTTATGGGCAGAGTGAATTTTAATGGCATCGTAATCTCGCTGCAATCAATTGTGCTCCATGGGAGGGGAAACCTCAGGGAGTGGCCATTAACCACAGCTCTGCATCACTCCAGGCCTCAGGAGCTTCCAAAGGGATTTTTTTTCCCCTGTGTTTTTTTTCCATACCTGCTCACCAAATGTTTGTTCTGGGCTGTTTCATCCCCTTCCCCATGGCTCCAAGAACCTCACTCCTCAGGATGAGGTTCTGTCTGGGACATCTCACGTCCATCCCCGACCCACCAGAAGAGGATGGGATGTTTTCCAGGTGTCCCAAGGATAACAACGGCAGCTGGTGGCTGCCACCCCTTGAGTGACAGAGTGGCTGAGCTGATTTAACCCCCCCAACAAACCCTGTCCCAACACATTCCATCGCCTGCACCAGGGCACATCCCCAAAACCAGAAGCTGATGCACAGCATGGAGGTTTCTTTGGGAAAATACAATAATACAAGCTTATAGTCCCACATCACATATTTTTGGGTAGCTGCACAGCTCAAAATCACAATGCACTGCTCCAAAAATAATTTGGAAGTTGTCCGGAACACAATTGTTTGGTTAAAGTTGATTTGTTCAGGCCATCTTAAAGAAAGGACTTGCAAAGGTGTTGCTGTGTTCCCACAGCTATAAGGAAAAATGGGACAGTGTCATGGGAGAGAAAGCAAAGGAGAGGAACAAGATCTGGGCCCCAAGGATGTGATGGATCAAGTAAAGATGAGATGAGGAAAGTGTGTGAGAACAAATCTAGACTGGGAGGGAAGAGATGTAAACTCAGAAAAGGCCTGGAAATGAGAAAATTGAAATTCCTGTGAAGAGAGGGGATGAAATGCAAGGGAGACAAATCCCAGATCCCAGAATGGGCCAGGCTGGAAGGCACCACAGGGAGTCCATCTGGTGCCACCTCCCTGCTCCAGCAGGGCCATCCCAGAGCCCATGGCACATATTGTGTCCAGGCAGCTCTGGGATATCCCCAGTGAGGAGACTCCACACCCTCTCTGGGCTCTGTTCAGGGCTCGGGCAC
>JAWWMS010000015.1:20572544-20589174 GCA_035048045.1 Chlorospingus semifuscus
TCTCAGGAGGTGTCTGCGGTGTCTGGGCTCACACAACCACCTCCAGAAGGAAAGGCAGCTCTCCTTCCCCCAGCACTGGCTTCTCAGGAAGAATTTTCCCAGATGCTGAAGCCAGAGCTCTCCTGAGCCCCATGGGGAGCCCTGGGGTGACCACCCAGCCCCACAGCTCTGCCCCGAGGCAGCAGGGCAGCCAAGCCTTGCATGATGCCAGCCTGCTCTCCCATCCCTGGCACTGGGCAGTTTGGGATGGATTTCTCAGGGGGAGCTCTCAGAGCTGTCAGTGGATGGGCTCATTACGGATGTCAGAGACAGCGAACAAACCACAGTGATTGTAGGTAACTCATGCAATTAATTACCCACATTAATTAATTAATTATTAATTAATGGCAGGCTCTTTCCCTGGCAAATTCTGTCACCCTGTCCCCTGAAAGTAACACAGATATGGATTCCTTGCTTACATTTCTTGCTGCTGCAAAAAGAAAGGTGCTTTCACAGCAGGTGCTGTGAATTAAAAGGGGAAGAAAACACAAAACATCTGGAGGAAGGCTTCAAACATTACATAACTGTGTATATTTGTGTACAGGACAAATTCTTGTAATAACTGATCCAAGAAAACACATTCTTTGTGCTGTTTAAATGGGATTTTATAGGCTTCTCAGGACCTTCTAAACAAGACATAAATATGCCACCGTGCGTCAAGTGTTATTAAGCTTTCAGTGACAGCAGCACGAACCTTACAAGCTGCAAATGTGACAAAGAACAGATTTCACCACACATCAGATCTGCATCTTAATCACAGAACTCCTCTCCCAGATGCTTTAGCAGCAGAGCAGCTTCCCCACATTGTTTGTCAGGTATTTGTATATTTACAGCTCCTGAAGGCATCCCCTGCTCCCCAGGGAAGGAATAAATCTTCCCCAGAGCACTACACCAAAACCGTGAAGGAAGAAATGTGGCTTTGCACCTGCCAGCATTTCCTCCAGCAGGGTTAGAGTGTGCATTCACAAGGATGACATATTATGAATATTCACCTAAAGGGGAGTGATTTCTAACCACTAAAGGATGGTCCTCTTGGGCCACTATATAAGTTTGGAGTAACTCTTTTGACTTAAAAATGTAAGAAACTTCCAATAAATACTTCGCAAAGGTTGTTGCTGTTGTTCGTAAATTGCCCATTAATCATGTTTCTACAGCACAAAATAAAAAGAGAAAAGTTGAGAATTATCCACAGTTTCAAAGATATGAACCTTTTGGCTCAGTGGTTACATTGCTGTAAATGGCAAAACAGCAGAAAAGCTCTGTTAACACAAACAGAAGGTTTAAGGTTTATGGATTTCCACATCCACATTCAGACACACAATTTACGTTTATGGGCCTTGATATAATAAACTACTTGCAAAACTCCTGCAGTCTTTTTTTCTGGTGCTGTATCCATGTGAATAAATGGAGAAAAAGGAGCTCTGCACTAAACTAATGAACCCTTTGGATTACAGCTGCTGTTTAAATGAAGCTCAAATGCCTTATAAATACCACCTACAAACCAAACATTATTATTTCTATTCACATAGGAGAGGGGGTTGTGAAAGAATATGGGATAAAATAAACCTCAGCTATGAAACTAAATGAGAATCAGGTTTGCAGAAAATATTCCCACAGAATTGCTCATGGAGCTGGGTTCTCTGGTAAACACCTGCTTGGGTCTTTAGCAGTTCCAAAGTTTCCAAGGAATTAATCTGAATTTGCCCCAAAACTTTTATCACAGAATCCTCTGTTAAATGGGGAAGGTGATTTGTTTTCCTTCAAGTGGCCTTTTGCAAGGAAAAGGTTCAGTTTGTTTCTCCTCATTCTAGGGAGGAACAATTTTCCTCCCATTCAGTGCAAAATCAATATAAACCTCATTTAAAAGCCATTACAGTCCCCGAAGAGACTTTATTCCCACTAATGGCCTCTGAATCAAGCCCTGGGTGTGTTACACACTCCAAATGCTCCCCTGCATTTCTCTCCCTGCTAAACTCTCCCTCGACTCGTGATTTGGAATTAAATGCAGGCACAAAACTCATTTAACAATTTTTAGCGTTAAGCTCCTCAATTGCATTTCTCAGAGGGAACAACATCAGCAATGTTTCCCTCAAGTGATTACAGAGCCTAAATATTCTGCACACTGTGGGCTGAGCAGTGGTTAAGTGAGAAATGGCTAATTTACTTTGGTGCTTACCAAGTATTTCCTACTTTCAAGAGTCAAACCACAACAGTGCACAGATAATCGTGCTGCCACATTGCTCCAGAGATCAAACATTTCAAATTAACCTTTTAAAAGGGGTATATAGAAATAGCTGTTACCTGGAAAGCACAGCTCGCAGCTCCTTTTGTCACAGTTTATGGGTTTTAATTCACTCCTTAATTCCTTATTATTGCACCCCTTATCTGAATGGCTGAGAGTTATTCTTACCATTTATTTCTGCTGCTCTCAACGATTATAATGCAGCTCCACATTCACGGAATTATTGAATAATTTGGGTTGGAAGATATGTTAAAGATCATCTCATTGCACTCCCTGTCCCTTCCACTACCCCAGGGTGTTCCCAGCCCTGTCCAGCCTGGCCTTGGGCACTTCCAGGGATCCAGGGGCAGCCACAGCTTCTCTGGGCACCCTGTGCCAGGGCCTGCCCACCCTCACAGTAAAAAATTGTTCCTTACATTGAGTCTAAACCTTCCCTGTTTTAGTTCCATCTTGCATCATCCCAGGGCTCAGCTGTAGGTGAAGTCCACAACTCCAAGACATGATGCAAAGCATCCCCCTAACTTACAATCCAGGCTCTCTCAACTCTGCCTCTAGTCCCTTTCTAAGGCTGGAAATGAAGATTTAGGCCACGATGGGCATGCAGGAATATTTCCTGTGGCGGGGAGGCAAGGGGGTTAAACAAGACATGGAGAAAACCCTTGTTTAAACTGAAGAGATGTGAAATTGTTCCCTGTGGGAAACGTGGCAAAGTACCCAGCACATCCCTGTGTTCCTGTCTGTCAAACAGAACCGTGCTGCAACTTTCCAAGGAGAACATTTTGACACCAGCTCAGGCAGGAGGCAGGGTTGGAAGGGAGGATGGCTCCCATTCCATATCCTTGAGCTGCAGGGAAGGAAAGGCTCCATTCAGTTCTGCAGGATCCTGAAGGACGTGACCAACTTTGAAAGCCATGAGTCATCCGAAGGGAGCCAGGCAGGAGAACTCAATTCAAGCTGGAATTCAAGCTGGAATTGTGCTCAAGTGCTTCAAGAGCTGAGGCCTAAGAAAACAGGCTGGCAGGTGCAATTTTCCCCCTGGAGAAATTATAAATCTCCTCTTGTTGATTTATTTTAAGGGGAAGAAAGATTTCTGCTCCATGAGGGTTTTTTTTCCCTCTAATGAACTCCCTGGGCTAGTCCTTGTCTTGATGTGAGGAGCAGTCAAGGAGAAAGAGGATCTGCAGCAGTAAAAATTTGCAGAATTTAGGGGATTCTGAAAGAGAACAAGAACAAGGAGATGAAAAAATACATCCTGTGGGTGTCTTCCAGCTCAGCATAAGCAGGCCTGGGGAGAAGAGATGCATGCCTGGCCTCCCCAAAACCTATTTCTTGAGCAAAACTCCCCCAAATTTCAGCCTAATCAGGCATCTGGGTGGCTCAGCAAAGAAGAGCCCAGTTCCTGATGGCAGGAGGCTGCTTCTTGCTGGAAAAGCAATTGGGAAGGACCAGAAGGAAGCGTGACACCTCTCATTTTCTTCACATCAGGGGTTTGTCTGACAGCACCTCTCTGTTCACTGTTCCCACATGCAGGACTTTTGAGGGAGACACAGTGAAGTTCCTTGGGAAAGCTTCAGCTGGGAAACTGCTTAAAAGCTATCTGATGTTCATGTTTAAAGTTGTAATGCTTTAAGTTTTACAACCTGGGCTTTCCCAGGGAATTAATTGTGCAATTTCCACTGGCATTTCAAAGAACAATTCAGGAAATAAAGTCCTGATTTCCAGCATCATTTACAGACAAGCAAAAGCACTTTCCTCCCACCCATAATTCAAATTCATCCCAAAAAGGTGTTTGTTGTCTAAATAGAGACTCTGTTTTAATCGGTGCCCAGTTTACCTTGGAGCAGGTGTCCCTGGAAGCATTCAGGACTAACCTGGAAGATCTCATCAGCAAAACAGTCATCTGAGGCCAGACACTTCACACAGCAGCACCAAGGGCTGATGAGCCTTTTATGTCAGTGGAAATTTAAGTTTTAAAAAGCTTTAACTCCCTTTTTAATTTCACTCACATGGAAAAACAAGGAGGAAGCACTTCCACAGCCACATTCCAGCTCAGCTCGGCCCCTGAAACCACCTGCACAGGGATGGGTGCCCTGCTGATGGATTTTTTTCTCTGCATTTGGAGCCTTAGGTAGGTGAAAGGAAGGAATTCCTGTGTCACAGGTCCTGCGCAAACCCTCAGCTCTTGGGAAAACTACAAATGCACAAAAAGGTACTAAAGAACTCCGTGTCACACACCAGCACTTCAGTAATCCTGGGATAATTAACTGGGCTTGCAGGATGAGTTGTGTCACCATCAAGGAGAGCTTGAAATTGCCCCCAGGATCTCAAAGGGCTGAGGGCTCTATGTAAAGTGGAGGAACAAGTCTAGAATTTGGGCCTGGGAAGAGCTTTTTGTATCTAAAAGCTCCTGGTGAGGAAATCAGCGAGTGAATCCCACCATGAAATCACCACATGAGGACCAGCAAGGAGGTGCACTTTGACATGGAAGTCACCAGAGTGAAGAAAAGAGCAAGGAAGAACAAATATCCACCTGTCTTCACCATCAGGGCACCAGAATCTCAGAGCCTGTAGCCAGCCCCAGTCAGTGCAGAACATCTTTTCCCTCCTTTCCCACTTAAAATAGCACCCCAGGCCCTCAGGGATATGAAAGAGGGATACAAAAAGTAAAGAAATCTCCCCTCAGGACATAAAGCAGAGACCACCTCCCTCCAGGAGGGATCCACCTAGTACTAAGAACGTTCTCAGTCTTCCAGACACCCTTTTAAAGCCCAGCAGGCTCTTGGTGAGCTCCTCCACCTGTGCCAGGTAGGACCAGCTGCACCCTGCATCCTCCATCACACCCTTTGCTCAGTCCACATCACATTCCCTTAAAGGGAGTCTACAAAAAAGCTGGTGAGGAACTGAGGACAAGAGTGGCAGGACAAGGGTTTCCCTCTGCCAGGGCAGGTTAGATGGGATATTGGGAAGAAGTGAGGGTGGTGAGGCCCTGGCACAGGCTGCCCAGGGAAGCTGTGGCTGCCCCTAGATCCCTGGAAGTGCCCAAGGCCAGGCTGGACAGGGCTTGGAGCAACCTGGGACAGTGGAAATGTCCCATGGCAGGGAGGGACTGAATGGGCTTTAAGAAAGACAAAGAATTTGATGATTCAATAATTCATTATAATGCAAAGCTTTGCTTCCTTCCAAGACATAAAATAGCTGTTCTCTAAAGGGTTTTGGTCTGCAAGATTGGTGAGTGAGGGGCTCAGGCATCCCTTCCAAGCCTGCTCCTATTCCTGCTAATGGATGGTGAGTGTTGCATCGAATCTCTTGCTGAATAAGGACTAGGATTTGGTTCCTTTAAACCATCCATGGGATTTGGTTCCTTTAGACCATCCACAGGATGTGGTTTCTTTAGGCTGCTTTGACATCTTGCTGATGGGTCCTGATGGCTGCATGGATCCCACTCTGCTCCAGGTGCCAGGGACTCCCCGTGCCCACAGCCATCCCAGCCACTCCACACCCACCTCCACAGGGCTCTGGGAACCCTTTCCAGGTGCAGCCCTGACTCTTTTTGTTTTCTCCCCACCTGGATTCACCGGAGCCAGGTGCAAGCGCTCAGGGTTGGTTTTTCTGGAGGTGACTCCCATTGTTCCTTCCCCCCCTTGCACAGCTGGGCCGAATGCATGGAAGGTCAGTGAGAAATGAAGCTGCTTTTATCTGCCATCTCCCACCAGCCCTAAGCTGGGTCCCCTTTTTCACACTGAGGCCTAGCCAAGCATGAAGGAAAATAATTTTACCCAATCTCTCTGCTCTAACGCGCACCAACCCCCCGCCCTCCTCTTTTCCACAACTCCCCACCAATCTAAAAGGGAAAGAATTAGAAAAAAAAAAAAAAAGAAGAAAGCCCTTTCCACAATGAAAGCACAGCCAGATAGAAATCTTGGTGAGGCACCACTCTAAATGTGACTGCAGCTTTCAGCCTGTCCTCACTCAAATATCGCCAGCCCCACTGTTTTCTCTTCTGCTATAAAAATAATAATAATAATAATAAAAAATAGTAACCTGGTGATTACTCATGTTCCACATAATTGCAACAGGCAGAGGAGAGAGGAGTGATTAATTTGCCTTGTGAATTATGCATTATTTCCCCAGCTCCTTCCTCCCCCTCAGCCCAGCTCCCAGCACACTTCTCCAGAGCTTTATTATGTATATTTGTGGGATATTGTCACCTGTCCTGGCTCTGCTGAAGAGCTGCTGAGGGTGGGTATCAGTGGAGGCTTGGTGTTTAATCCGCTATGAGCACTCTGGGTTTGTTTTTCACAGTCACCAGAGGAGCAGGAGGAGCAAACCCACCAAGCCAAGGCTGAGAGCTGGCCTGTGTAATTCCCAGCTGCAGGATTTAAGGAGCCACACAAAACTTGCACAAAAGAGACAAAGACACTCCAGCAAGGAGGCTGCTCCTCGTGCCGGAAAATCCTGAGTGGAAGAGTTCCTTCAGCTCAGCCAAACATCCAAGGTGTCCTCATGTTGTTTGGGTGTTCTTTGTGTCCCAGCAGATACAGTTCAGACTGGTGAAATTCATATCCCTGCCCAAGTGTGCCTTTTTTGGTTGGTGATGGAGGACATGGAACTCTTGGAGCAAGGGGGATTGGAGCACCTCCCCTATGGAGTCAGGCTGGGAGAGCTGGGGCTGCTCAGCCTGGGGAAGAGAAGGTTGTGTGGGAACCTCACAGCAGCTTCCAGGGTCTGAAGAGGCTACTGGGAAGCCAGAGAGGGACTTTTCATCAAGAACTGGGGTGACAGGACAAGGGGGAATGAGGTCCAGTTGAAAGATTAAGGTGAGATACATGGAAGGAATTCCTGGCTGTGAAGGTGCTGAGGCCCTGGCACAGGCTGCCCAGAGAAGCTGTGGCTGCCCCTGGATCCCTGAAAGTGCCCAAGGCCAGGCTGGATGAGACTTAGAGCAACCTGGGATAGTGGGAGGTGTCCCTGCCATGGTAAGGGATGGGACTGGATGATCTTTAAGGTCCCTCTCAGCCCAAACCATTCTGTGATTCCATGATTCCGTGCTCCAGACCAAGCTGCAGAAGGGGTCTGGACAATGAGCACCTTGCCTTTGGAAATGCACAAGGACACCAGGCACCAACACTCTGTCATGTTCCACCAATGATCTTCCATCCAGGAACGCCTTCACCCACTCCGTGTCCACCACTTGAGACCCTGAGTCAGCAAAGGACTAAAACATGCCCTTCCTCCCCAGCTTCTGCACAGCTGCTCCCAGGCTCCAGAGCGAAGGTGGGTTTTCATGATTCCATGCAGTCACATGGAATCCAGGCAGTCACAACAAGCGTTCAGATCCCTTCCTGGGGTCTCTCAACCAGCAGAGACACAGCCCACATGGCAGCACCAGCTCTCCAACCCACTGTGACACCATCTCCTGCCGCCTGACTGCTGGGGCTCCCAGGAAAAGGGGATTCAGCCTCCAGGGAGGCATTCAACAGGAAAAGCTGATCTCTCCCCAGTTTTGATCCCTGGTGTTACCTACAGATTTATGTGACAGAGATCTGCTGGAGTAAAATCCATCCCCCTGCAATAATCCTGTGGCTACAGGTCCCAGCAGCCTCTCCTAATGGTGCTCAGGGCACCGTGGTGCTTCCCAGACAACTCCTTGTTCCTCCCTGGGAGAGGCTGGAGGGACAAGGCGTGGCAAGCACAAGTGAACCCTCCTCTAGATCTTCCTAAGGAGATTTTAGGATAGATCACCTACTAAGGAGAGGCTGGATACAAATTTACAGGATCTAAAAGCTGATTAAAAGCTCAGATAAGGTCAGCTTTTCCCAAAAGCTGCTTTTGAAAAGCCCTCTGCTTCCCTCTTTTCCTTCCACACCATCCAAAATCCCCCTCTGCCTTCCTGAAGGTGAAAGGAGCTGAGACACAGAGGGCTGCCAGCGAGGGAGCTCCCCGTGCTGGGCTGCTGGGTGGATTTGTTCCCTCTGTTTTGTGCCTGGGTGGATTTGTTCCCTCTGTTTTGTGCCTGGACGTGCAGCCCAGACAAGGGGCATTGAGTGCCCCGGGCCCTGGGGACAGCACTGTCCTTGCTCTGCCATCAGGTGCACACAAAGGCAGGAGCCACTGCAGGAGGAGAGCTCTGCAGAGCTGAAAGGCGATTAGCATATTCCAGGGGGAACTTTTTTGCTCAAAATGAGAATAAACAGAACTGAAGGATTACAAAACCAAACATGGAACATTACATGGAGCAATAATTGCCTCCTATTATTTCCCTGCACTCACCAAAACAGCTATTTAGACAAACAAAAGAGCAAAGAAAGGCAGAGACCAGTGCTGAAAGTTGTTTTATCTCTACTAATCCCCACTGCTTTGATAAGTCTGTAATAGGATCATTTAGCATCTCCAAAGTGCAGTATCTCAGGAAATTTCTCAGTGCAGGCAGGTTGTGCTCAGGTGTCTGTTCCCTGTCTGTCAGGCTCTGGGCACACAGTTGAAGGGAAAAAAATCCCCCTCCATTTTTATGCATGGATACAGGGAACTTCGTGCACCTTCTTTAGCTGGGACTGCTTCCAAAGATTATTTTATTATTGTTTTATTGGACTTGTTTTTGTATTTCACAACCAGACTGCACAGGGCAGTGGTGAAATCACCATCCCTGGAAGGGTTCAAAATCCATGTGGATGTGGCACCTGGGGACGTGGGTTATTGGTCAACACCAGTCCTGGCTTGGACTCAGTGGGTTGTTCTATTCCAACCTTAACAATTCTGTCATTCTGTTGTTATCAGTTAACTTAATATGGATGGTCCTTGGTCCAATTTGGGTGCATTTGCCCATATTTAAAGTAGCCCATTCCACAAAGCTGTCAGTCACTGGATTGCCACAGAAGTTGGGATCAAGGAGTGTGCCAGACACCAGGGCTGTGCTGCTCCATCCCAGCTGCTGGAAACAGCAAATACTAACATTTGTCCTTCATAAGAAGCTTTTCTCAATTGTTTGATATTTTTAGTCCTCACAATATCCTTTCTCTCTCCACATTATGTTGTTTTGTACCTAAGACACTCACACACTCCCTGTTTTATGTGCTCCAGGAGCTGTGAATTCCATGCTGGTTCCCAACTGTGCTCTTTCCCATCTCCTCCCAGCAAGGACCATGTTGTCATCACTGCTGGCAATATCCCCATGTCCCACCTCCTCCCAACCCACATGGCACAAGCAAGAAACTTTAATTTTCCTTCAAAACAAGCCTCCCACTAAAAACTGTGGTCTAAACTGGTGAGGACATCAAGTGCATGGTATTGGTTTTGTCTACATGACTGAGCCAAGAATAAAAATTCCTCAAGGCCAATCCATGTTATTTGTGTCCAGCTTCATCCTCAAATTAGTTTTGTTATTATGCAGTGCTAGAAATTTGCCTTTGCCTGGAATTTATCCCCACATTCCCATATTTTTCTTTGTTGCTTAGTATTTCTGTGTGGAAGAAAAACATGCCCTGCTTCCACCAAGAGGGCAGAGATGGATACCTGGAGTTGATCTGAAGGAACATGGGGGGTTTGGGAACTTTTTTAATGTTGGATTTAAGATCAATTTTAGCCATTATTTGCCATATCAAAGTTTATGAGCTGTGCACAGAAACTTAATTGCATCAGATTTTTCTGTCAGGAGCTATGCTTTTCTGTCAGATTTTATCTCACAACAAAGAATGGTTCATGCACTGCTGCTGGCACATAAGAATTCATGAGCAGCTGCTGGGGGATAACATTTTCTCCATCAGCTGCTGAACTTTTTACCTGTACAGAGCAGTGTTGCCATTGTGCTAGCACAAGAGTAGGGAAGAAAACCCCTGGAAACAGCCCCAAAAGGAACCTGTTGCACAGAATTAAGGTCATTCTATAATCATGCTCCATCTTAGCCAATTCCCACCCAAAAAAAAAAAAAAAAGTGAAAATAAACTCCTTGATTTTATACATCACTGATGCTGCTGTGCAGAGGTGGTGCCATCACACAGCTGTTATCCCTTACACAGAGAAAAACCTCCTCATTACGTTCCTTCCCCTTGGACACAAGCAGATGCTGTACTGAACCCTCAATATATGCAGCAGAGGGGGAATAAAGCAAATATTCCATGTGGAAAGTTGTCAGTGATGGGAAATGGTCAGTGTAGAAGTCCTGAATTGGGTTGGGTTGGGTTTGTCAGCAAAACAGAGATGTGCTCGTGCCATGCGCACAGGCAGGAAAGTTGTATTTATTGGGAAAGAATTCTCTCTGATCATTGTGGGTTTCCCTGGCAGTGGGAAAGGAGAAATTCCCTTCCCTGAGAAGGAAAGGCAATCTGCCTGTGGAAGAAATATTGTCAAGAACTGGAACATGCTGCCCAGGTGGAGTCCCCATTTCTAGAGGGATTTAGAGCAGGTGGATGTGGCACTTGGGGACATGGGTTAGCGCTGGCTTGGAATTGCTGGGACTCAGGGATATTAAAGGTCTTTTCCAACCTAAATGATCCCAGGATTCCACAGGAATTCTGTCGGTGTTACTCCCACCCCAGGGCAAAATGAGCTCTGCCCTCATCACACCAACCCCTGCACAGTGCATAATGCAAATGCCAGCTCCTGCCCCAAAAACCTCCCAGGGCTGGAGAGGAGCAATTCCAGGCCTGCAATTGTACTTCCAGGGAGCACCAGGGCTGTTCCCAAGAGCATATTCCCCATGAGTGTCTCAGGAGATGTGTGCTGGTGACTGTTCCTATTCACAGCAATAATAAGAACTGAAATGAAATATCAGCGCCCCATCTCATTCAGCATATCTCCATTTCAAATCTGGGTTTTGTAAAGAATATTGAGAGTATAATACAGCCCCCTCAGTAACCTGCTCTGCTTTATTACACAATCCACGCAAGTTTTCCATTTTTTATTGAATTGGTCACTCAGTCATACTAAACATGGCAGAAAAAGAACAGGAAATAAAAATGAACCAATAAATAAAAGCAGGATTTCCAAAGCTCTTCTTACTGAAAGGAAAGCTGGGGAGTTCTTCAGAGTTTATCCAGGAGAAAAAACCACCTTGCTTAGAATAAAATTGTGCAGTGGAACAGAAAATAAGATGTTACTGCAAATGAAATGTATTCTTCAGTGGCAAAAATTAAAGATGTCATAGGAGATAGGCTTGGGCTGCGTCCATCTCCCCAGCTCTTCCATGGGAACGATGACAGGATAGAAATGCATGGCCAGCCCAAGCCACCCATCGAGGGGCCAGGCAGGGCCACCTGGTCCCTTTGCCTCTCGCCCATCCCTGCTCACCCCAGAGCTTTTTAGTATGTTGGGAAAGTGAAGATGCTTAGTTTGCCGTGACATCTTATTTTCTGTTCTGCTGCACAGTGTTATTTTAACCAGAGCAGCCTGCTCCCAGATAAACCCAGAGGAACTGAATGCCTCTGGAAAATCCTGCACTCAGATGTGTGGGAGTGTGTGAGTGCTGGGGAGAGGACAGGGCTGGGACCTGCTGTGGATCCCGGTGGTGCTGTCCTGATTGGGTCTCCATGGAGAAGGATCCATCTGTGCTTAACGTGCAGCTTGGAGGGGCATGAAAATGAGGATCCCTCCCTGCTGCACGTGCTTGGGGAGGAATGTTCACCTCTTAATTAAACCCAGACTGGGAGACTCTATGCTCTCTGGAAGGAGTTTGGTGTGGGCTCCATGGTGTCTTTGTCTCACTGGGACACACAGTGAATATTCTTCTATCCCAAATCCACGTGGATTGGAAAGGTGCTGCTCAATCACCAATCACCATGCAGCACCCAAAAGTGTCCAAAGACCAGCTTTGGCAGGCAATGCAACACTTCCCTCCTCTCCAGACCCTGATCCTTGGTGGGATATTTAAGGTATCCAATAATTAGTGCTCAGGACATGACCATGAATTTGTGCTCACCTTTGGGTTCCTGGTGTTCATGTGAGTGCGGAGTTATCTCCCAGATCCTGCTCCGTTCTTGGCCTCAGGAGCTCCCTGTGCAAAGGATTTCCTTGCTTCAACACCCACTGTGTGAAAATTGTTGTCTTTGATTATTTGAAATGTTCAGATTTCATTGATTGTCCAGCAGTTCTGACATCAGTTCTTACATGACATTTTTCCTAACTGACTGTTCACCATGGACAGCTTTTATGGGATGGTGGGACAATTGTCCACTGCATTAGGAGTAAAAGAAAAAAAACTCAGCATGTCATTTCACCAATATTTCAAGCCCTCCTTCACACCAGGAATTAAATAGGTGTGAATAAACACCCACTGTAATTAGCATCTCCAGTTTCACAATTAGGAAATGCCTTTAGGCCACCACTGGGTCAGTCTCAGAGCAGAAATCAGTGTCCCTCCCTCAGCTTCACCTCCCTGAGTGTTCAGGTTGGGCCAAATGGACACAAGAAGCTGCCTGGAGTCCTCCTCCCTGGCCAGCTCTGGGTCTTGGAGTGGGGAGCACCAGAGATCTGGAGAAGTCCATGGTCCCCCTTCTCCAGTGCCCAGCAAAGGTTCAGGCATTCCTGAAGGTGGTTTTCCAGGTTTCACGTGGCATCTAAGGATACCCACAGGCCATATTTCAATTCAATTACAGCCTGGGTCAGGAACATTTCACTGCTTTCACTGTCAAACCCAGGTAGATTCAAATTTTGGTTCTCTACCCAGGAAAACACAGTCCTAATATCCTGATAATATTGCAGAGTTTACAACAGGGTCCCCCACCTTCCCTTGAACAAATGATGACAGAGATAGACAGATCTCAAAACACAAAGAAATAATTTGGGATTGGGATGATGGGATTTGTTACCAGCCCCAAATCAAGGTCTGTAGCCCCTGGACCTTACACATCTTTCCAGTAGCTGCTTTGGCTGCATCGATTCCATTGCCTGTAGATTAAAAGCTTTGTTAAAACAAACAATGTTCACCAGACTCTTGTCTGGGACCATGACAGAACAAATAGTCCCCTCCAGGCACACTTTGAAGTCCTGAAGTCCTCAAAGTCCCTAAACCAGATGGAAAAATCTTCCTTGAACAGTCTTTCTTAGCTAACACAGCCTATTCTGGCTGGAATATGATGACTCCAGGATCTCCACCTCTTTTTTGTTTCTTTGGCCAGTTCAAACTGGAAACACTCTGTATTCCTAGAGAAAGGATCCCTGCTTTCCCCACAGCTTGGGTCAAACTTTCCCATTAGCACAGACAGGTTTTCTTCCCTACTGTTGGTAATTTAAGTTTCACTTGCTCCTCTCTCAGTGTTTGTAATGCAAATGGAAAACTTCATTCAGAAAGACCAAAAGGAAACATTTACTCTTCCTGGGTGTTTCCTCACAGACTTTTTTAGAAATACCAGTAAAAGTTTACAAGTATTTCTGGTCAACCAAATGACTCAGAAGTGCTGGCTCCTTTTTTCACCACCTGCAGCCACCCAACCACATCATCTGCCCCTCTTCCCTGAGCAGCAGAGCCTACTGGCTCCACCACAGGATGGTTTGTCCTCTCCAAAAAACAGGGTTTGGAAATGTGGAACTGAAGCTGTTGCAGCTCTTCAGTGGAGTGTGGAAAAGCCTGAACAGCCATTGTCAGCCAATCTTACTTTGCACCAACAGCAGGTAAAGAAATGTGTCCTTCCATGGTGCAATTCACCTGGAAACACCGGACTCTCCTTCTCTTCTCACCAGCCAGGTTATAAATCCACCCCCAGTTTTGTGATCAGCCCCACCTCATCACTGAAAAGGAGGTCGATGTGGCCCCTGGCCTTGAAGTCGCCTCTTGCTGTGCAGGCAGAAATGCACTATGGCCCACACAAAGGTGATTGAGATCTTTGGGAACAGAGGAAAATGTCGCAGACATCTTTTCATGAAAAATCCTTTCTTTAGGATTTTTCCTCCTGAGAAGCCAAGAGGCCTCAGGAACAAAATGTAAACATTGATTATCTGCTGCTGTGGAATACAACAGGTGCATCTGTGATTGGCTCATGTTAGTTTGTTTGTAATTAATGGCCAATCACAGTCAACTGGTTCGGACTCTCTGTCCAAGACAGAAGCTTTTGTTATCATTCCTTCTTATTCTATTCTTAGCTAGCCTTCTGATGAAAACTTTTCTTCTATTCCTTTAGTATAGTTTTAATGCAATATATACAATAAAATAATAAATCAAACCTTCTGAAACATGGAGTCAGATCCTTGTCTCTTTCCTCATCCACAAACTCCTGTGAACACCATCACGGGAAAACTCTCAGCAAGGTGATTTCTGTGTGGCCTGGTCAGCTGTGGCAGGAAAAGACCCAGTGCTGTGGCTTCATGTGGGACATCCTGAGTGACCAGGGTGTCTTTCTGCATGTACAACAGCAGCAGGAAATCCAGCTGCTGCCTGATAATCCTGATAGGTTCCAGGAGATTCCTGCTTTCCCCTCTCATCCCAGGAGCTGTGGGATGTCTGGGGGATTGAGGGCAGCACAACCCACAGGCTCCATTTCACTTGGACCTTCTTTGTTCACTTCTGTGCCCCATTGCAGGAGGAAGTTCAGCCCTTTCAGAACAACTTCTGGGCAGTATTTCTGTTTTTCCAAAGGCAAACACTGCTGGAGACAGTTACTGCGTGGCAAATCTTTGTGAGTGTCCCTCAAAAGCCACAATTAATATTAATGGCAAATCAAACACCGTCCATGAGAGTCACTCTCGTGTGACAGGCTCAATTTCCAGCCCATGGCACCTTCCCATTCAGCACCTTAATACAGAGCTGACCTTTCCAACAGCTCCAGGAACGAGATCAGCCCAACAGGATGAATAATGGAAGAACTGGGGGTGACCCAGCTGTCTGCAGTGGTCACCAGGGAAGGTGTGGCTGGGGGTGGCTGGGGTCACACCTGCCTGGCTGTGTCCCTTCAGTTCCCCATGACCCCCAGGGTGAGGCACAAGCCCTTCCTGGCTCTGATTCCCCTCCAAATCTCAACCCAACTGCAGGTCCTGGCAGCTCAGAGCAGCACAGGGAGCTTGTCCTGAGCCTCACGCACAAAAACATAGCAGAGCAAGGCCGTGAGGAGAAGGCTGGGGCTTCTACAGAGCTCCCATCAGAGTTCTCCAACAGAAGCAAGGCATAGCCTCCATATATCAAGGAAAAACATGTATTTTGAGGAAAAGAGGATGTAGAGCTCTGCAAGCCTCCCTCACAAGCTGCTCTGATGGAAGGATTTGCTGAAGACAAAGATCTGAAGCCTTCCCTCCCAGGCTGGTGCAGCCCTGGCCGTGCCATGCTGCTCCTGCCTTCTTTTGTTGCCTGGTCTCACGGCAAAATCAGAAGTTTCTTCCTCCATATCCTTGGGTAGCACTATTTCATGGAATGCCAAGGGATGAGGCCACCCTGAAACCCCAGAGTGTGAGCTGGAGGGCACAGGGCAGAGTTTGCTCAAAGGACTGAGTGTGTTTATTATTAATGAGGCAGCAGATCTACTCAGCCTCTCTAAACATGGGGCCATTTGTGGGAGTGGGATGAGAGGGGGGAAGAGGTTCCAGCATTTGTCCCAGTATTTATCCCCTGTTAAGGAAAGCTTGGTAAAGGTGAGAACTAGAGATGTGGAGGACTCAAACTCCAAAATTGTAATGACTCATCATCCATCCTGCCCTCACCAAGCACATCGAGTTTCTCCTCAAGCTGTCTGCCAGGGGAGAGGAAGCTCTTCATTATCCTCCATGCTCCCTTCCCCACACCACCCGCTCGAGGAGAAAGAGAGGAGAGATAATGCTCGAAAAACCACCAGGAAAAAAAAATAATAATAATATGGAGCTGTCTCCAAAGAGCTGCTTTCCTTGTGTGGCAGGCGCCTCCTGGATTAACCTTTTGTATATGCAGAAATGGGGAATGAATAATTGAGCAGCACAGACATCGCTGCATGCCCGTCCCACACACAGCTCCATGGCTGCTCACAAAAACCTCTCCAATGGTGCCTTTTAATTGAGATGGATACAGGGGGAGGCAAAGACAGTGAGCACTGCTCATCTCCTGTGTGCAAATGGAAATCTGTCACCAGAATTATCTGCAGCCACAAACTCACGCTGTGTCCAGCAGATTTCACAAATACTCATGGATGGTGCTGCAGGAGGGAAGGAGTCCTCCCCAGCTCAGTCCACCTACACAGCCCAGGAAAAACTTGGGTAGTTCCCTCCAAACAGATTCTGGCAGTCAGATTCCTTCATAACCTGGGTGTCCCTGCCCACCTGTGGCAAGGATGAGGTGGATGAGCTGTAAGGTCCTTCCAACCCAGGCCACTTTATCATTCTATGTAGGGGGATAGAACATAAGTAAATAAAGGTAGTATAGAAAGTAATCTTACCCCCTAAAGAGTTGCAGCTGGGTTAATT
>JAWWMS010000015.1:20595000-20607500 GCA_035048045.1 Chlorospingus semifuscus
GCCAATTAGGTCAAAGCTGTGTTGTGACTGTCTGTAAGGGGTCAGGGGTTTTTCTTTAGTATAGAGTTTAGTATAGTGTGTGATATAGTATAGCTTAATAAAGCACTTGTTCAGCCAGGTGTCCAGGTGGTTCCCGTATGGCATGTGCCAAATTACCTAAATAATGTACCAACCATGCCTGTCAATAGTGGTGTGGTGAGGTGGGAGCTGGAATTCCATCCCTCCAGGTGGCCATTCCTTAAGGGAGAGAAAGGATCACCCTGTAATGCTGTGCATTGAAGAGCATTTACACTGTTAAATCCAGCTCTAGAACAGCACCTAAGTATTTCTGTCATAGTCTTGGTGGGACTCTGGAGTCCAAATGGGAGCTCTGGGAGTCTGCAAAGGTGGGAGATGGGACAAAAAATAGCAATTCCATGTCTTATACTGCTCTGTCACTGGTGTAAAGCAGTTTGCACAAAGCAACAGGTCAGCAATAAGGAACCAACTCCCCAGCAGCTCCCCAGACATCCAACCAAGCACTTCCAATGCTTCCCCTGAGCCAGAACCTCCCTGAGGACACAAATCCACCTGAGGCCTGAGCACTCCCAAAGGCAGGAGGAGGAGGCTGTTTCCATCATGCTTCCATGGCTCTTTTAGGGGCTCTCCAGCTCTGTCGTCTCCTGGTGCCTCAAGGACCTGGGAAAACATGGAAGAGATTAAAAATACCACTCTAACACCAGCCATAAATGTGTCCACAGGGTTGGTATGGAGGCAGTCAGTGATGATGCCAGGGTAAAACTCAGTATTTGCAGTGGCAGGAATTTTTTGGCAACCCTGATCAGAATGTGTAACATCCTCAGCAGGAGTGCTGTGATTCCTGCTGCTGATTCCCAGCATTGCAGCAAATACAAGGGCTCTTGTAGCCTAACATGTGTCAGGGATCAACTTCATAGCCAGGAAAAATGGGATAGGGAATCTTAACTTCCTGCTGCTGCCACCTCTGGCGTATGGGTAAATCTACTACAAAGACAGAGGAACACAAGGACTGGAGGAATACCATCCAGTGGGTTGGGGTTTGGAGGAATAGGCTGGAAAACAGCCTTTGGAATGCAGAGGTTGCCTTTTGCACAACTGTGCCCTCACGCCTCTTGCTGGGTTAGTTTTTAGTTTCAGCTTTTAATTGATCCAGCAGATGTTGCAAGTGGGGTTTGTGGTGCTTCTTCCCCTTCAACCTGCAGCCTCCCTAAGGGAGTGCAGCTGGCAGCCCCAACACACCTCCATAAAAAATGGGCAGTGCTGCTTCTGTAAAACTGATGGAAATTTGAAAATTTTCCATTAAAATCTGGGTGGTTTTCCCCACGTCAAAATGTTCACATTTTCCCCATGTGATGTTTTCAGTCGTAAGCAAATGTGATCAAATGAAGTCAAGGGAGGTCTGGTGGGCTGGGGAAGATCTCCTGAGCTCCAGGTCCGTGTGGCCACTCAGAGTTTTGTGGGGACATTAAATGAGCTGACACCTCCTAAAGAGTAAGCCAGGGTTGTACTACAGTAAATGGCACCTGGAAATACTCCTGGAAGGACATGGGCAACCTCAGGGTCCATCACTGTGGCCAAATACACTGACTTGAAAAAGGGGGAGCTTCCTACTGCTTCTTCCTGCTTCTGCTCTAGGGAAACACCCACCCTGAGGGAGCCAGACCTTAAAAACAAGGAGAAATAAAATGTAAAACCATCAGGAAACACACATTCCCCACCAAACTGGCACTGCAGGGGGAAACCACAATGCAGAACGCTTCCCAGGAATCTCTGTGCAGCACAACCCTTCCATCCATGAAATGGGAATAATGATACTGCTCCCACAGCTATAGGACACAGAAAGTGCCAAGGGAATAATTGTAAATTTGGAGAAAATTAGGCATTTATTGTCCAGAGTCAGTCCCATGTATTGGCAAAGTCCATAAATCCCCAAAAGACTGAAGGTGTGACAATATCAAAAGGTTGCTGAGAAATCACCCGCTCCTGTGCTTCAAGGTTCATCCCCAGGAGATTGCTTTCCCTGGCTGCAGAGACAATATTTCATGGAGTGGGGATACCTGGAGTCAGTCCTCTTGGGACTGGGAATGAGAAAAAAAAGAATCATGTTCAGTGCACTGAAGCATTTCATAACTGAGTTTTGGAGAAAGTCAATCCCAACTATTTTAGTCAGGGCCAGGAGAATTTGAGGTGCACAAGGGTGGTCCAGGCCAGTTGTGCCACGCCCAGAGGTGACTTGTGCTGGTGTTAATGACTCCAAAAACCTCACTAAAGCAAATTAAAGACCATGCAGCAAATAAAAGATTTTTAAGAACATTCTGATTTTAAACTGAATTACTCCAAGTTGAGGGCAGTGACAGCAAACCTCATTCTCACTACGGACAAGAAAAGTTAAATCTGTGGGATGATACTGAAATAATCTGTGTGTTGCAATGATCATTCAGAAGCAGAAACCACTCCTTTGAGCGCCAAATATTTCCTGGGAAGATCAGAATTCCCTACCAAAACATTTTCTCCATCTAACATTGGTGACAAACAGCAAGCCCTGGGGCTGTTCAGTCTGGAGAGAAGGTGTGGAGACCTCACAGCACCCTCCAGAATCTGACGGGGCTAGGAGGAAGCTGGAGAGGGATTCTTCATCAGAAACTGGAGTCACAGGACAAGGAGGGATGGATCAAACTGAAAGAGGGGAAATTTGGGCCTTAGAGACACATGAAATTGTTCCCTGTGAGGGTGCTGAGGCCCTGGCACAGGTTGCTCAGAGAAGCTGCAGCTATCTCATCCCTGGAAGTGTCCAAGGCCAGGTTGGACAGGGCTTGGAGCAGCCTGGGACAGTGGGAGGTGTCCCTGCCCATGGCAGGGGTGGGACTGGATGGGCTTTAAGGTCCTCCCAACCCAAACCATTCTGTGATCCTCTGATCTTCTGTTATTTGAGCCATACACCCTCATGATTACAAATAAAAAGTCTCTCTCCTGAGCCCTCCACCCCTTTTCTCACCTTCTGAGGAGCTCTGCCCCCTGCCTGGGTGAAAGCCATCTCCAGGGAATGGTTCCCTAGCACCAGCAAGGAACCCCGGTGTGGTCAGAAGGGAGGATCCACAGCACCAAACCCAAAGCCTCAAAGAGCAGCACAATTTTGCTCTTTACTGGTGCAGCTCCAGGAGGATCCAGACAAACCACAGGCAAGCCTAGAGTAATTTTATCCTGATATGCCTGTCTAAACCACAGATAGCTCTTCAGGAGGGTTCTCCCTCACTTGTTAATTTAACGCTTGATATATAGGAAAAATTAGAATTAAAATGTGCCCGGCTGCTTCGTTCACTGCTGATTCCATTTGGAAATATCTCACATCTCTCCACAAAAATGAACTTAACTGCTTGGAGACGTTTCAGAGCCTGTATTTTATTTTTAGACAAGTCTGTGTGATTTAGGATCCTAAACTCCAGTGAAGTTTGCACAGAACATTTAAATCCCAGCCCTGGCGTGGTGGGAGAGACAGGTCTCTGCTGTTTGGATCAATGGGTGGCTTGGGGTGGAAGGGAGATTAATGAGCGTCTCATCCCACCCCTGCCATGAGCAGGGACATTTTCCACTATCCCAGGTTGCTCCAAGCCCTGTCCAACCTGGCCTGGAACATTTCCAAGGATGGAGCTGCCACAGTTTCTCTGAGCAAGCTCTTGAAAGACCACAAGGACGTGGACTTGTGCAAGACCAACAGAGGACAAACAGCTGGAGTCAGGTTTAACAGGTGATTTTCTCAAGACTTTAGGCAGGGTAAACTGCACCCAAAGCCTGCTGCTCCTTGCACCACAGGGACAGTAGGGCCAGGAAAGCAGATCCTTGCCTCGCCTTTCTCCCGCTTCTCCAAGGCTCTCCAAGCAGCAGCCGTGCGCACGTAATGCCGTGGAGAAGATGCCTGAAGAGGCAGAGGCAGTTCTGAGTTCCACTGCACGCTTCTGCAAGAGGAGAAGGCAAGGACTACACTGGACCCTCGTTAATCCCAGGAGATGGAGACCATGGGACCACGGGAGCTGGTGGGAGCTCCCACGTCTGCGCCGCGCTGGTGACGCGCGGGAGCCTGGATCCTTCACAGGCACTTCTGGGATTTCTTATTAAAAACTGAATTCTTGGGTTGGGCACAAAATAAAAGAAATACAAGGCTTAAAGTATTATGCAAGAGCCCCAGAAGTGGCCACGGGTCAACACTGTGCCACCAGAGAAGAGAATTCCAGGATACTTACGTCCCTCTCCACCGCTTTGTTTTTCCCATGGCCCGCAAAATGAATGGAGATGTTTCAGCTTGGAGAGCCCAGAGTGGAGATGGTGGAGGAGGAACAAAATCCATCCCTTTTGAAATCCACAGAGTTAAGCATTTGTGAGAAAACGTGTTCTCTGCACTCATCGGGAGGAGAAAGACATCAGGAAGAAGGGAGGAAAAAGAGGAGAAGAGACAATGAGAAAATTCTGGATTTAATCCCGATGAGCCAAGTGCAGAGGATGGAGCCTAACAGATTTTCTGACCCAAACACAGGGTAAACTGTGAGGTTTGGTTGCTTTATCAGGAAAGCTTTGCAGAAAGCAGTTATTTGCAGTGCCTCCAAATAAAGCACAGAGATCACAGGAAAGGCAATATCCTGGGAGATGCGTGGAAGGACAATGAGGGGGCAGGATGGGGGGACACCTTGTTATCAAAACCTTGCATTTCAAAAAGGAAGGACTGGTGACAAACCTAGGTTGGGAAGACAAAAAAAAACCATTGGGGCAGATATGTAAAAAATCTGAGTCAACCAGGTGATTAATTGATCAAGTGTTTGATCAATAAAAGAAAGAGGATTGTGCCAAGAACTGGAACAAGGAAGGTGATAAAAGGAAGGGACAAAGGCTGGGAGAAATCTCTTTAAGGAATGCCCAAATCATCTACAATGCCTCTTCTCCAATAAACAGGAACACATTTAAATCTGGCATTATTCCCTAATTATTCTAGAGATGGGCCTGGAGTGCCACTTGCCCTGGGCAGTATGAACTTGTCCATGAAATGCCCATCTTTAGGAGCACAGAAAGTTTTCTGTATTTATGAGGCACACACCCATTTATTTGGGCTAGTGTGTGCCCTGAACAGGAGGAGAGCTGCTACAGCTACATGAATTTATTGATGGTGATTTCGGTCTGACCAAGTATTTCCTTCCCTGGAAAGGTAAATGATCTATGGATACCATCCGAGCACCCTGGGAGCTGGGCAGGGTGGGACATTAATATCCAAGAAATGAGGATCAGGTCTCGGTGCTGGTGCTGCTGCAGGGAACTGGAGGCTCTCAGGCTGCCACAGCAGGGATGGACTCGGCTGCAAAGAGCTGCATCCTGAGATATGGGGAAGGGGAAGGAAGTTTTCCAGAAGGAAATCTAAGCTTGTGCCAGAACCAGCACCGAGTGATCATCATGAGGGTGAGCAATTAATGATCAATCCAAAATCTGCACTTGTTTCCCTCCTTGAGCACAAAGTGAGGCCAGGCAGTTAAACTCCACTGGCCTCTCTGCGCAGAACCAAATTCAATTCATCACAAATGCAACACCCGAGCAGAAATTCCCACGTTTGCCTGGCTCCGAGTCCCAACTGCAAAAAGCTCAAAGCACCAGTGTTTGCCCAAGGAATGCTGGCAAGGTACCCTGAGTGTGTATCCATGAGGGGATGCATTCCTGGGGCTGGTGACTGGCTCTGCCTCAGTTCCCACTCCCATCTTTCCCGAAAGATCTGGAGAATTGGGATTCCCAGCACCTCCTGCCTCACACCAGACACCACAACCAGACCAGGCTCACAGACACCAAACTCCAAACTAAAGCAAGACAATTTGCAATAAAAAATCCCCAATATTTGTGAATACATCCGTCCCTCATGCACAGCAGCAGTTAAGCAGAGAGTCAGGGAATCACAAAATAGCTTGGGTTGGAAGGGACCCAATTAAAGGTTCATCTCATTCCAATCCCCTGCCGTGGCAGGGACACAACTCAGCTAAAAAAATAAACTCTCAAAAGGATCTGACACTTCAGGAGTTAAAGACAACAAAAAGTCCAACCTGCCCATGGCCAGCACAGCATTTCCAACAAGCTCCTCTTGCAAAATTAGCACGACCTCAGCTTCCTCAGCTTTCTTACTGCTCAAAGAAACTCGAGAGTTTCAGGAAGAATTAGAAGTTTCTCAGCCAGGGTGTCTCTCATTCTTCTTTTTTCTTTCTTTCTTTCTCTGCTCTGTCACAGCATCCAAGGGATTTTCCTGGTGGGGATGCAGAAAGTGCGTTATCGTTCCTGGGTGAAGAGGAGAAGCAAACAGGAACCTGTGTTACACTCCAAGACAGGGCTGATTAATTTGCAGTTAACATCCGCTCGCTTCATTATCCCTTCATCGGAGCCTGACAAATGTGCAAACAACAATGAAAAATAGAAATTAATAGGAGTATTAGCACTGCATACAACCTGCTATAGATTTAATCCCCACAGCAGAACATATGGATGTGTTACACCTTCTTTCTCTCTAATGACCTCATACCCACCCTCCTGTCCTTGGGCATAAATCTATTTAAATTTAAAGAGATCTATTTATATACACACGTATGTGTGTGTGTGTCTGTGTCTATCCATATGCATGGGTGCACGTGGAGGGGAAGCTTTGCTCGTCACTTATCAGTTGAGGCTGGGAAAAGCACTTGGACTGAATAAAGCGCCTGGACAATTTGACCTTATGTTCCCAAAGCCTCAGCAAGGGAAGGGACCTGTGGGGCCCTGTCCCCATCCAGCTCCACACTGAAGGAGGACGATCAGCACAGGCCAGTGATGCCACTAAAAAGCAGCCATAGTCCTGTACCCAGGAGAGAAGACATCAGGGCATTCTTCTCCTCATTATTCTAATTTTCACCTCCTTTCCATGGTTTTTTATGCTTGTCTGCTGGGCTGGGAAGGTGCATTTCACCAGGACATCACGGAGAGCTCACGGAGGAGCTGCGTTTGAGTGGGAAGCGGAGGTTGTCCCATTTTTCTGTAGGCATCTCCTCCAGCCCTGCTGCTATTTGAAGAGGAATGTGTGGGCTGGGAGGCCAAGAGGTGATTAAAAAATTATGTTAAAGCATGTTTGTGCCAAACCTCTGTAGTCCCTTGAGTCAGGCAATGTCACCGCAGCGGAGCGAGAATCCACAATTGGGAGTTGCCCGGGTGTTTTTATATCCTCCAGGAAAACCTGAGGGTCTGCAAGGAAACAGGGAATTTCAATCATTGCTGCTTTTCTCACTGAAATCCCCTTGAAAGAAATGCTATTGAAAGAGCTCCTCATCTACCCTTCAAGGTGACCTGCAAATGAGGAAAAATGGGTTTGTGGCCTTGTTTTTGGCTGAGTTACGAAGCCCTGGAAAGTTGGCAGGGATTCGAAGCAACACTGGGATTTCATTTTCTTTTTCTCTATTTTTCTACGTTGCTTTTTTTTTTTTTTTCCTGCTAGAATGTAGTTCTTGTTTTGCCTGGCACTTGTTGGGCAAAGAGAGAACCCGTGAAATCCAGCCATGACAGGGGACTGACAATGGTATGCCTGAAAGAAGGACACTCAGTCACACCAGCTCCTGGTTTGCCTCCAAAGGAGGAGAGGGAATACTTTTGGCTGCAGGAGGGTTATTTCTAGGTAGGAGAGAAAGCATTTGTTGGCCTCTATTTAACTCCCTGATCTAAGGAAATCTTGGGTGAAAGTAAGGCTCTGATAAAGATCTAATTCCCTTTCTTCTTTCAGTGCCTGCTGGGGGAATTCCCGTGTAAGTAGTGATGGAAGGAGTAGGAGGAGAGGGGAAAAACCCTTCTCTATGTCAGGAAAGAAACTGACTCACGCTAATAGCTCACAGGGAAGGAAGCAGGCAAACATTACAATGCCTACACGGAAATTTGGAGAAATTAGAAGCAATTAAACACTCTAAATCAGAGGGCTCTTACCTTGCTAAGGAAAAATACCTGGATGTGGCAGCCAAAAGATAAACGAGGAAAAATAAAAATTGGGCAAGCAAGGAGCAGGGTTCAAACCAGACTGTTGGTTTGTAAAGCTTTGTCAGGGAGGGAGACAGTGGCCCCCGGGGCCATCACCATGGAGCACATCCCTGATGGGTGATAGGAGTCCTGAGCTCCTTGCCAACACCAGGGATGGGCATTGCCCTCTGTGCCACCCCGCTGTCCTCAGATGTGGCAGCCCTGTGGGTCCTCTCAGCCTCCCCATCCCTGCTGGCCCCCAGTGCCACTGGTGCCACCCCCGGTGCTGGCTGGCGACAAGTGGCAGCAGCGCATCTTCTGTCTCACACACGTCAAAGCCAAAAGAACCAAAAATATTTGAGCCACCAGCGAGCTGACCCTGCTCTCCTGGGACACCCAAAAGGTTTCACCATTGTCACTCACAGGGAGGGGCTGAGCTCTGGTGGCACCACCTCTGACCACGCTGAGCAAACTGCAGCAGTGCCACCCTCCGAGAGAGGGGACAACAGCCAGGGCACAGCAAAGATCTCCTGTTGCCTGCAAACTGCTTTTCCCTACACACAGCACCACGACACAACAGCTGGGTCCTCACTGCCCTGGGAATGGAGATCCCTGGTTTTCCAGAGGCCTTGTGGGGTTAGAGTGGACACCAAACCAGCCACTGACCAAGAAATTCACACTGGGGTAGTCTAAAGGACTGTCCACAGCTGTAAGACAAAGTAAAAATATCTGATTTAACTGAATTTCATTTTTATTTTGAATTTTTAGTTATTGCTCTTTGGAGGAGGTGTCCATCATCCCTTTACTCCAGAGGCCATCAATTATTTCCACGCCAATTTGACAGCATTTTCCACAAATCTAAACTTTTCCTGCTGAAAACCAGGAGGCTGGATCCTGGCTTGGAGCTCCAGCAAAGCAGTGACAGCAAAAGGCAGGACCTGGCTGCTCCAGGGTCTCCTACCAGGGGTCTGCTCCACCAGGTGGTCCCAGTTCCTCAAGCTTTGCCCTCTCCATGCAAAACCTGAGAAATGTGAGGATGCCAAATAACCATGGGAAGAACTGCTGGGATGGGAGGCTGAGGAAGAAGGGTTGAGGGAGCAGAGCCCATTTAGGTGCACATTTATCCCCTGGACATGCAGATCACTGTGTAGCTCTGTTCGTTTCACACAGACATCATTTGTGAAAGCCAAAATAAAGTGATTTACTCACCAACACCATGCAGGAATTCTCTGAGCACAGTGGAGGAGTCAGGAGACAGTACTAAGGAAAGAGCTGAGGAGCAGCTGAGCCCCATGCCCAGGAGCTGGGGTGTCATCCAGAATGAGGAAAAAAACAAATTAAGCAGCACCCTGAAAATTGTTCAAATGGGTCATTAGACACAAGTGCAGGACTCCAGCCCAGACAGGATAGGACCACGTTGGAATTCCAGCAATGAGGAATGAGGTTATCAGTCCCTGACGGATCAACTGAGCCAGGCTGGGCCTCCTCAAGGACCTTCTCTGTTGAGAACCACAACAGCAGCGAGATCCTCCAAAAAGTGCAAGTTCCAAATCAAAAGTCAAGCCACTATTAAAGGAAAGACATTTACAAGATCTAAAACTCTGCTCTGCAGAGGTATTAAGATGTTGGAACTAAACCTGCCTTATTCCCGCTAGTGGTTGCATTTTAAGGAAACCTTTTAAAAGGATTATCTTCAGGAACTCTCTTTCAACAGCCTTCCCTTTAAGAGTCCTTCATGGTGATAGCACTATTAATTATGCTATGTGATGTGATTATGTATTTGTTCAGGTCTGGGTTGCAAACACGAGGCAGGGGAACATCTGCAGGTGTCACTTCCAACACGGAGCGGGGAGCTCCGGCCTTTGATGTGCAGTGTGGGCTCTGTGCAGGGCAGGCACCCACGAGCTCTGCAGTGCCACCAGCCTCTTTGACCTGGGGGGCATTGCCTGGTGCCTGTATTTACACAGGGAGTTTTGGGAAAGGCTGGTGAAGACCCCACAAGGACCAGCTTGGAGCTCTTTAAGAGCCGCCGCCAGGAAAATTCCGTGCGGATCTATATCCGTATCTGGCTGGAGATAAAGACGTATATTTTTATCTGTATATAGAGAGGCATTTCCAAATCTGTCTGTCTCTCTATTTACCTGCTTTTAACAAGAAAAAAAGCAACTTCTTACATAGCTCTTTCCACTGCATTTAAAGCAGAAAAAGAAGTTTTTTCCGCATCCCTCCACTCCCGGCCTCGGCGAAGGTGTCCGGGAAATGACGGATGGTTTGGCAGCCTCTGTCTTTGGGCACAAGGCTCATCCTCCCTGGAGCCATTCCTGTGTGAAAGGGACAGCTCTTCCTCCCTGGAACCATTCCTGTGTGGAAGGGACAGCTCTTCCTCCCTGGAGCCATTCCTGTGACGAAGGGCTGTAGCACAGGGAGAAGGAGGTCACCCCTGTCCCCACCTCATGCCCAGCCAGGCAGAGCCACGGGAAGAGCTCAGCCAGGTGGGGTTGGTTTGGCACTTGGAGGCATCAGGGGAGAGGTTTAGGTTTGCTCTCTGGCCACTCTCCTGCAGGGGAATTTGGATCTCAGCTCCAGGTACCATCCAAAACGCAAACAAATCCAGCTTTGGTGGCCTTCGGGTTTGGGAGGTCAGAGGCCGCCGTGCTGTGCTGTGCCCTGTGCTTTTGTGCCAGAGAGCACCAAAATACGGGCACCACAGGTACCCCAGCCCTCCCAAAGGACACATGCTGGCAATTTAGGGAAATATTTTCTATTTAAATCCAGCTGTTCTGCTCCAATTCAGTGCTCAGGTATCACATATATCGTGCATATCTGCAGCATACGCAGGCTGGGTGGGTGGTTAAATCTGGGGCCGTGGATATATGAATGCTGTAAATAGCTGTACAGTATCTGTGTGTTTTATTTCAGAGGCAGAGAATGAACTGTTGGTATCACACAAGCACAGGGATGCAGCACATACATGTTGAGCACACAAAACCTGCTCTCTATATATTGTATATATACATATAGACACATCTCTAACACCTATACTGCATATATTATTTATAGATATACATAGACATTTTTTTCCCAACTAAACCGTTTTCTTTTTTCACATTGCTAATTTACTCAAAGTCTGGAACATAAAAGAGGAGCTGGGGAGAGGAGGAGAAGGGAAACTTCACTTTACCTACTCCAGCTGAATCTCATATAATTTCTTTTTTTTAAGGAAACTTCATTGTATATTCCAGAAAAGTATATTGGTGGGGTAGGTTTACCAGAGGCAGAGAGAATGTGCAGGGAGTGAGAAAGTGAATTGATGGATGGATGGTTAAATGAATATAAATGAACTGATACCTTTACAGGAAAATAACATTTCTTTTCTTTTTTTTTTATTCTATAGATCAGTGGGTTTTGTATCTGTAATTCTTTCATATCAGCAAAGAGGAAATAAACTCCCATGTAAATCATTTTCCCCCCATCTGGAAGCATATTAAAAGCATGGCTTTTTTTTTTTTTTTCTTTTAAGCAGAGCCTTTTTTTCCCCCTATTTGCTTATCGGTTCATCCACCATTACATTTTAAATGAAATTGCAAGACCCCCCTCTCCTCCTTTCTCCCCCACCCCCCCCGCCTCCCAAATTCCGGGCTGATGTCGGAAAGAGGGAATCAGCCTCTCCCATGCTTTAGAATAACTGACCTAGATTCAATTACAGATAGACCCGGCGGAGAGGACGGCACCTCGCTGCCTTCTCAGGGGTCTCTTAAAAAAAAAAAAAAATAAAATAAAAAAGGGGCAGAAAATAGGAAAGTAAAACATCCCAAAAAAAGAGGATAAAAAACGGGGGGCAACAGACAAACAGACGCTTCCCGACACCGAGCGCTGCGGGCGCCCGAGCATCCCTCGCCCCGCCGGAGCCGAGCAGCGCCCGCACCGACGGCGCGACCCCGCCGCTGTCTCAGCGGCAGCCACGGGGGATGCTCGCCCTGCCCGGGGGTGGTTTTGGGGGGAAGAACAGCTTTTGGGAGGCGGGGGAGCATCGCGGTTGTGCCCGCAGCTCCCCGGGTGGGAGAGAGGGGCCGGCGGGAGCAGCGCGGAGCAGCGCGGAGCTCCCTCCCTCCCTGCTTTATTCCCTTCCCTCGGGAGCCCGCCGGGATCGGGGGGTCCCGTGTGGACGCCCCCCACTCCCGGGGGGCTGCGGCCGCACGGGGAGGGAGGAGAAGGGGGGCTCGGGGTCCGCAAGGCTTGTTTCATTTCAAAGTGGGACCGGGGCCGCTCCAGGACGCGCCGCTCGCAAATATAATCTTCATATTCAGTTCAATGGAGTCTCCTTATAATTTACAGCGGAGAGATAAGGCTGGAGGATGCAGTGAAAAAAAAATCTGAAGTCATCCTCTCCCCCCCTGTACTGCGCTGCACCTTGGGCAGCGGAGCAGAATCCAGAATCTCAACTTCTCCCGACATATGTTTCCAGCAGATAAGTAAACAATCTGGACGTGAAA
>JAWWMS010000015.1:20613650-20643995 GCA_035048045.1 Chlorospingus semifuscus
CACTAGGCGGGCGGGGAGCCGCCGGGCGCAGCACCGGGCCGGCGGTGGGGACGCGGGGCGGTGCGGGGCAGTTCAAAGGCGCGGGGCTGCGGCGGGCAGGCTGACATAGCGGCAGGGCGGTCACAGTGCGGCCGGGCGCCCAATCAGCGCGGAGGGGGCCCGCTTAAAAAGAGAGGGAGAGAGGAAGGGCGAGAGGAAGAGGAGGGGAGGGGACAGAGGAGGGAGGAGGAGGAAGGAAGGAGGGGACAGGAGGAACCCCCCCCCCTCCACACACACCCCCCGCCTTCTAACGCGCGGATTAAAAGGAAAGCTTTTGTGAGTTGCTGCGCTAATAGCAGCTGTGGAGGAAGGGAGAAGGAGAAGGGGGTCGTCCCCATCTTCCTCATCCTCCCGCATCCCTGGGGTGCGCGGAGCGGGGCCGCTCCCGGCGCCCTCCAGGCTCCGCCGCCGCTGCCGTCGGGGCTGCGAGCGCTGCGCTCCGCCGTGCGCCCGCCGCTGTCCGCTGCCCCCGCTGCTGCCCCCGCCTTCCCTTCCCTTCCCTTCCCCGCGCTCCCGGCCGCTCTCCCGCTTCCCCAGCCCCCGCCTTCCCCGCTCCGCAGCCCCGCTTAACCCCGGGAGCCGGCCCGCGTCCCGGCTTGCTTTGAATAATTGCCTGCCTCCCGCGAAACGCCCGTGGGGAAAATATTTATTAAATGGAAACAATTGTCCCGGCTCCCGGGGGGGACCGCGTTTGTTCCGGGCTTATTGGTTTTTAGCACCTGCTTTGGTTAACAAACCTGCTCCGAAAAAGCCCCCCCGGGCCGCCCCCTGCCCCCGCCCGCCCGCGCCCGACAGCGAGCGGGGACAGAAACGAGATATCGGGGGGGACTCCCGAGACGGGCGGGGGGCACCCGGCCCGGCCCCTCCGGGGTCCCCCCCGCGCCTCTCTGCCCGAAACTTCGCCTCCTGCCCGAGGGGAGCCGCGCCGCTGCCGCTCCGTGCCGGGCCGCCGCTCTCGGGGGGCTCTCGGCTCCCCCATCCCGTCCAAATAATATTAATAATGATAATAATAATAGAATAAACCACCTTCGCCCTTTTTTCCTCCTTCTTCGCAATAAATGACTTTCATTTCCCGGCAGAGCCCTGTGCGTGCGGAGCCGGCGAGGAAGAGAAGGAAGATGGGGAGGAGAAAGAAGAAGAAAGGGGCCGAGGATGTGGAGTCCGCTCACCTGGACGGGGCCGGCAGCGCCCGAAGCTTTGGCTCTGCTGCCACCGGCCCCGTCCCAAAGGCTTTTTTCGTTGCGCCCAGAAATGCGCCGCGAATTTCCCAGCCCTCACCAGGACCCCTTTGCCCAGAGCGGGACCTCCCCGGGCGGGATCCTCCCGGCTTCTTCCTCGGGGAAATTTGTCCCCATCCATCCCAGGGTGGGATCCCCGAGCTCCTCCCCACCCCCGGCACCGCTGATGTTTATAGGGGACTCGCAAACAATAAAAGGTGGGTGCAGGCGGCCCCTTCCTGCAGCTGTCCCCACAGGGTCACCTGCGACGTGTCCCGTTCTCGGGGACCCCAATGCCACGCGTGGTCCCGGTGACGCGGGACTGGGGTGCCCAAGCAAGCGCTGCTCGCCCCGACAGGAACCCGCGGGCTCGGCCGTGGCAGTGGTAGGGGTGACACGCGTGGAAACTTCTTTTTTACCCCACTTTTTCCGTGGAAACAGAGCTATGGGCAGCCGCAGCTGCCGCGCTCAGCATCCGCGGGGAAAACCGCCTGGAGCCGCTGCCCCTCTCCCCAGCACCGCGTGCTTCCCCCTCCGACGGTAAAAACACAAAACTCCCTTCGCTTTTATTGTTGCTTTTCAAATTCTTCGAAGGAGGGGGAGAAATTGTATCACTCGTCATCCCTCGGGAAGATTAAACGGGAGGAGCCGGGCGTCGTTGTCAAAAATCCGGGTAGCGAAATGGTTCGGGAGGGAGCGATGGCTCGCAGGCTCTGCCTGCTCCCGAAAAGTCTTTGCAATCAGTTAATGCTGCTTGGCAATATTAATGATAAAAAATCGGCTTTCATTGGCTGCTGCCTCGCCGTGCTGCAGCACACACGCTCCAGCAGCTCGGGGCATTTCGGGCTCCGGTTTGTTCATTTACATCCCATAAGTGCCCTCGCTTTAAAAAAAAAAAAATATATATATATAGGAAAAGAAAGATTTCCTTCGAGATTCCAACGCTTCCATCCTTAAATACTTAAATACGTCCATTTCCCCCCTAAATCCTTTGTCCTGGAAGGGTATCTATTGCACTTGTACACTTGGATTTTATAAACTTTGTACCCTTTGGGGGTTTTGGGTTTTTTTCCTTGGGGAGGGCAGCAATTTGCAGGGCGGTGACTGAAATAAATTTCTCCTCACCAGCGTGTTTAGACACCAAAACTAATGGTGCGATTATTATTCCTGAATGATATCATGGTAATGCAAGGAGATAAGAATGGCCTGATAGGGAAACATTAAAATTATATTCTTGGAGATAGTTCATTTGGAGGAACTTTAAATTAGATGAGATCATGTAGCCCGAGATCCAGTATCAGCATAAATAGAGCTGTATTTCTGCCTTCAGCCTCCTCCTCCTCCTCCCGGGAATCACGGTCGGGCTTGCAACTGCCAAAAGTGAGAGGTGAAGAGCACCTAGAATCTGAAAATACCCCCGATCCAAACTTTATTTAGGAAATAGTGGATCTTTAAATAACTTTATTATTTTTATGCTTCCGGCACTGGGAAAGGGAGGGGATTTTTAATTGATTTTTAATTGAAGGAAGCACGTTTTGGAAAGACTTCCAGGCTTCTGGGGCTTTTCAGAGGCTCTGAGGATGCAGGTCCTGCTTGCTGCTCTGTGGGATGTGGTGAGATTCCCACCATCAGGAATGCTTTTTCCAAATACCCAGAATTAGCTCAGTGCACAGGCATTGCCAGGGATGATTTTATTCCTGCTTTTGCCCTCATACCTGGTTATTTTACATGCAAGTGCACACATACATTTCGTTATGCGTGTGCCACATATTAAAAAAGACCCTTTTAATCACATGCCATCAAATAATATTTTCTGGGAGAGATATATGGAAAATATATGCACAGAGCAACTCATCTGGGCAGCAGCACTGATGTGTTCACAGATACTGTGCAGAACAGACTGGATACTTACAGGTTATTCTTTCTGCATTTTCACAGTGTTTCTTGCCCAATTTCATCCCCCCAACCCTGAAAAAGGCATTTATTCAACTCCAACTATGAACAGGTGCAGGGATGCAACCTCCTGCATGGAGAGATTTAATGGAGCAGGTCACTGCCCTGTGCAGCCCTGAGAGAAGAGGGGAGCAGTGATGGATGTGGCAGATTGGATCATCCCATGCTGGCCAACAAGAGATGCTCCCTGGGAAGGCACCACCTTCCTGGAGAACAATTTGCTTCAAAACTAAAGATTCCCCCAGATTAGGACCTGAGGCAGAAGTTTACAGCCCTTTCCAAACTTAGTTCTGCACATTTCATCCATGTGTGATTCCCATCCCACCCTTCAGCTCTCATTCCTCACAGGTGATCTGTTCGTTGCCCTTTTGCAGCACCATTTATATTTGTGGCTCACTGTTAATGAGGAAGGTAATGGATTTGTGCAGGGATTTCCCTGCTGGCTGGGGCTCCCTGCAGGTGACAATCCCGAGGTGTGGCAGTCACCCTGGAAGCCACCAGTGCTGTGACACCCGTGCCCTGTTCCCTCTGTGGGCAGGTCCAGCGCTCCTCACTGGGGTGAAGGTCCTGATCAGTGAGCCAGTGCAATTTTAGGACAGAAAAAATATGCCTCAAACCATACCAGCCTTCCCAGAGCACCAAATTCAGCACAGTTATGGAATTACAGAATCACAGAATAGTTTGGGCTGGGAGGGACCTTTAAAGGTCATCGACTCCAAGCACTTTGCAATGAGCTGGGACACCTTTCACTAGAGCAGGCTCCTCAGAGCCCCATCCAACTTGAATGTTTGCAGGAATGAAGCGTCCAGCACCTTTCTGGCAACCTGTGCCAGGGCCTCACCACCCTCATTGTGAAACTCTCCTTCCCTCTGTCTCTGACAGCTCCAGCTCTCTGTGTGTGGCTGTGTGAAAGCGCTGCAGTGAGCAGTGAGAGTGCAGCCAGGCCAGCAGCCTCCTGGGGTGACTTTGTGAGGACACCAGGCTGTGGCACAGAGCACCAAAACTGCCCCCATGGAATCAGGCAGCAGCTTGGACTCCATGGAACCCACAAAGGTGCCATCCTGCTGGGGACTCCTGAGGCAGGGCCACCTCTGTGCCATCTCCTAAGGCCTTCCCTCAGCAGCTTCAGCAGTTAAACAATGAGTGCCTGAAGAGCTGTTCATCCTCCCCAGGGTGAGAAATGCCTGGTGGAAGCCCACTGGCATTGCCCTCCCATGCTGCAGAACCCCAGGGGTGCACCAGCCCTCCCTGCAAACCCCTCTGGATTTTGCTTTCCCTGCAGCAGGAGGAGGAGGCAGAGCTGATGATTCTCTCCAGTAAATCAGTGTATTCACTGTGGCCATGGGTGTAAACCTGGGGGCTTGACACGGCATTGACTCCCCAGATATTGTATGGCCAGGGAGACTCAGTCATTGTCAGCAGCATGAAGGGAAGGATAAAGGACCTGAGCTCAGGAGTGCAGAGCAGGCTTGTAAGGAGAGGCAGCATCTTTTATTAGACCAACTGATACAGCCAGAAAAAAAAAAAAACACAGACAGGTTTTCAGGCACATGAGCTCTGAAATAGAAGCAACAACTTTCAAGAAAAGTGCCAAGGCTGAACTGTTTATCTCCCACACTTCCCCACCTCCACTCCTGGAGGGGCTGACGGCTTCATTGCGGTGATCCTGCCATCCTCACAGGGCTGGGATGGACCTGTGGAATGGGATTGCTTCCTGTGATCCAGCCATCCTCCCTGGGCTGGGATGGAGCTCTGCAGTGGGATTGCTCCCTGTGATCCATTTTCCCCTCCTAGGCTGGGCTGGAGCTCTCAGTGGGATTGCTCTCTGTGGTCCAGCCATCCTCCCCGAGCTGGGATGGAGCTCTGCAGTGGGATTTCTCCCTGTGATCCATCCATCCTCCCTGGGCTGGGATGGAGCTCTGCAGTGGGATTGCTCCCTGTGATCCAGCCATCCTCCTGGGCTGGGATGGAGCTCTGCAGTGGAATTGCTCCCAGCCATGCATCAGGCATGAAGAAACACAGGTCCAAAGCTGGAAGAAAAGCCCATGGTAAAAAGAGAAGTGACCTGCAGGGTTTGGTGTGTCAGGTGAGCTCTGGAGCAGCTTTTTCCTGGATGGCTGAGATGAAAGAAGCCTGTGGAAAGAACAGGGTGCTCAGGCAGACATGACCAACTCCATGTTCTGCAAACAGAGGATACACCTAAAATATTGTCTTGTGTTTCTAACACAGATAACAGAAGCAGTGGAGATCTGGCCACAATGTATGGAGGAAAATTCCCATACTAGTGATTCTAGGTATGTGTGCTCTCAACACCAGTTCAAAGGCTCAGGATTCCTGCAAATCTGTGTCTTGTCCCCAGGTAGCACATTTTGTGTTTGGATATCTGAACGAGACCAATGGTGTTTAAAAGCAGCCACCACTGATATCCCTGAGAGTCAAGGTGCCAGAGCTTCAGAATCATCTGTTGTTTTAGTGAAGTGTGGTTAAATTCATGTCCACTCCACTTATTTTGGATCTTTTAGCATCACACACAAGGTGGAGGAGGATTTTTATGTCCAAACAGCCCTGTTTGGCCAGTGTGTCCCCTCTTGTGAACATCTGCCCCCTCAAACACAGCAAGGCCGTCAGCACAGTCAGGCTTCCCACCCAAATGAACCAAACCATACAAGAGCCAAAAAGTTTCATCTCTGCTCTTCTTACAGACCCTGATGTGGCAGAAACACAAACCCTGCGAGGAGGCAGCACCTGACACCCATCAAAGAGCTGATAAACAGCCAGTTTATCCTACTGGAAACTCTCCAGACCTCTCCTCACTACTCCTACAACTCATTGTTCTCAGGGTGAAATTCCAGGGGTGGGTTGGAGTATTTTATGCACTAGAGACCATTTCTTCGCCATGACACATTCCTGGGATAATGGGAATGCTGGGAATTCCCGGGACCACCAATGTCTGCCTGCCATAATCCTGGAGAAGTCATTTGTCAGAAATGGTCAGAATGTGGTCAGAAATTGTCTGGAAAACCTCCAGAGCAGCGAGGATTTAAGCATGTTCTTTAGGTCCTGGATTGCTGGAGAAGAACCACAGCTGTAAGAGATGCTCCATGGCAGTCAGAGACAACCAGAAGGGACAGATGCTCTTCTGCCTCACCCCTGATTCCCTCCAAAGTCTGTGCAGAGCATCTCGAACGTTCTGGTGCTGTTGGCAGAACCAAGCCCATGTGGCAAACACAGCTTTGGGTTAAACCAGTGAAACCAGGCCTGAGCAGCCACTCAGTGCTGCTGTTCTGTGAAAACTCAGCTCTGCCACTGACCTCACGGAGTGAGCCAGCTCTGGGAAAACAAACCACAGGGCACGGACCCACCCAGGCAGGCTGCAAAGGCAGCGGCTTCCATCCAAACACTGCCTCACAGGAGCCCAGATGCCTCTGAGACGTCTTTTGTTTCTTGCCAGAGGTTTGTGGTGGCATCTTGGAGCAAAGCTCCTCGCTGGCTCATGCCCAGCCTGGGAGCTGCCCTGAGAGGCTCAGCAGAACAGAGCACCCCGAGCAGGGAAGGTGTCCACACGCTGCACGTAGGCTTTGTGCAGAGCTGCTGCTTGCTCTGAGCTGTCAAATGCCCTGGCAGGGATCAGGGCCTGGTGGGGAGGCAGCAGTGGGTGCCCAGCAGGGAGGGAAGAGCCCCCAGTGTCCTCTGCAGGCCTGCAGAAGCCATTTCTCAGAGAATGAGGTCTCCAGCCACGCAATGATCCCCAGCACCCTCCTTGGCCATGGGAGTGACCTCCTGCCCAGCCACGCTGGGAAACGAGTCTGGAGAGCCAGGAGAGAGGGAAACTCCACTCCAGACTGCAATAAATGAGTCACCCAGGGGGATGGAGGCAGCAAACATTAGGGTGAAGCAGTCCCAAATCCTTCCAGCCATTTGGAGATCCCCTTTGGTGGGGGTTGCATCTTGGCTGAGATCCACCAACCCTGCTGCAGGACTGGCATGAGGGCTGGGAGCAGAGCTGCTCCAGCTTGGAGCTTCCAAAGGAATTCCTGGTTTGTGCTGGACATGCCCTCTCCTGCCCTCCCCAGCCTGGTCCTGCTCATCCACCACAGCATCCCTGACTCAGGGCCCTTCTTCCCTGGCAAACACATCCCTCCCTCCCTCCCTCCCTCCACAGGAAACTTTGGGGGAAGTTTCAGGAGCTAACTTTGGGGGATGGAACAGATTGCATGATCATGGCTTGAGGAAATTATTATATTTTTAATTGAATTTTGTGTGCTATGCACAGATACTACAGTAGTGGGCCCTTTATCAATTGTTAACACGAATACTAATGAATACTAATGCTAATCATTTGTTTCTGGAAACAAATACAAAGATATTTGATGAGAGAGGGAAAAAAAAAAAAGAAAAAAAAACCTCTCTGAATTTTAACACCAAAAATAATGAAATGCATTTCAGGCCAGAAGACGAAACCCCACAGTTACAACCTGGTGACACTAAATGTGAGATACTCCCATGAACCACTCTAAAAATGACTCAAGGAACAACTCAACTCCAACAACCTTGGCCCAAAACTGCTGAGGAGCCACATGAGGGCAAACGCTGCAGGGCACAGCCACGGCTGCTCCTCGGAGCACTGCGGGGACCGGGATGGGCACAGGGATGTGCGCAGGGATGGGCACCGGGATGGGCACCGGGATGGGCACCGGGACGGGCCCGTTCATTATGCCCCGCTCTGATTTACAAGGCGCCCATGTCCCTCCAGCAGCTGCTGGTGCTTTACGAGGTTTGCAGATGAAAGCCAACTCTATTTCCACCCACCCAGCCCAAACGGGAAGGCGCGCTCAGTAACCCTTTCCTAACCCTGGAGCCAGGGATTCTGCGGGGAGCAATTTAGCCGGCAGGAGATTCCAGGAAGGGCAATTAATGAAAGGCTTGGATGAAGCTTGTCTTGTATCTCGTTCCAAGCACGGCCGTAGAGGTTTGCACCGGGGCGGGGGAGGCAAACGTTAAAGGCAGGGCCTGCTCTGGAGCACACCCAGTCTGCAGCACCTGCACATTTCTCCCCCGGGATAAATAACTGAGGTATCTCCGTCACTCGGGGCTGTTCAAATTATTCATAGCAAATAAATTACCAGGTGTATTTAGTCTGTTGTCGTCCCCACCCCCCCCACCTTTTCCTACCCGCTCATGAATCACTTGGAAATAGATTCTGATTTCTGCTAGTGTGTCTATTAGTCATGATAAGGAGCTGTGGCACGGTACAGGCAAAGGCAGGTGGCCAATGGCTCAGTACTGCGCTTGGGTCTACATCCCAGTGGTGATTCAGCTCCTGCTTCCCAGACCGATTGGTGTTTCCCCCCAAGAGGAAGGCCGGCAGAGATGCTCATCACGAAGCTGCTCTGGCAGGCAGGAATCCCCTGCTTCTCCTGCAAATGGGGCTGCTCCAGCACAGCCCATGACCCCTGTGGGGTTGGTGGTCCTCGCCAATGCCATTCTGACCCACAGAGTGTCTGTATCCACCGGTGCATCCCACATCTCAGGCCAAGCAGTGCATCCCTGAGACTCAGCACACCTGCAGGATGTCCTCCACTGCCGGCCAGAACATCTCTGGGAAGATGCACGAAGAGGTTTTGTTCCCTCCCGTTGCAGGGTCAGCCTCGGCCCCAGGCTGTGCCCATGGGGAGCAGAGGATCCCCCATCTCCTCTGCTCCATTCCTTTGCCTCTGGGGCAATTCCCACCCCGACAGACAGACCCAGTGTAGTTCCATCCCGGCTGTGGTTCCAGCGTTCCGCTGGCTGCGGATGGAGGGAAAGCTTGTTACACCTGGCAGGGCCCGCCTGGGCATCCTGGGGAGGCGAGGGGATGCAGGTGGGAGGAGAGGAGGAGGAGGAGGAGCTGTGGCCGGCCTTCCTCTGCGGCACGTGGCGCTCAGGTTCCAGGGAAAGGGAGACGTGTCTGATTACCGGGCAAACAATGGTGAGCAGCGCTGTTTAAACACATCCAATTACCGCTGTTATTCAGTGGGCAGAGGCCGACGCGAGAATGTAAACACGGGGAGAGCAGAGAGGCCTCTGCCTGGGAAAGCTGTAGGAGCCGTGTAACTCTCCCCTCTGAAAAGGGATTTAATCAGCAGCTGCTCATTGGCGGGGCGAGGAGGAAGAATGAGCGCTGATTTTTCCCATTCCCACTCCCCGGGGCACGCAGATAACTCCCCTGATCACCTCCCTCCCCTGGGAAGCGCTGCTTGATGGCACTGATCGGGCTGCTCCGGCCAGCCAAACACCGCCCGGGGCATCAGCCCCAGAGAAACATCTTTATTTCCTTCTGCTGCTGCGATCCAGAGGTTTCTGATGACCCAGAGACCCCTCAGGCCCACCAGAGGTGCTGGGCATGGAGGACTCTCCACCACCCTACCCAAATTGTGCCATCCCCTCCTCTCCCAGCCGGTGCTGGGTTTAGTCCGGCAGTTTGGCCTCTGTGGTCCTGCCCAGGAGGAGTTTTCAGACCAAAGGAGTTGCCAGTTTCACCAGTATCAAGGGAACTTAGCATCAGTCAGCTCCGTGCATCCTTCCGGCTGCAGTGACACGAGCAGCAGGGTAACGAGTCTCTCATTCTGCCTCTACCATCCATTCTGCCTCTATCACCCATTTCTTCAGCCCCTGGCGTCCCTAAATCCCAGCGGAGCCCTTTCGGAGAGAGACGAGACGAGCCCCACCCCAGCCCAAAGGACCCCATCTGACCCCTCGGCATGGGGAAGGCTCGCTGCAGACAGCAAACCGGCCCCACGTGCTCCCCAAACGGAAGAATTCCCCCGATCTTATAGGATTAACGCTCTCACCAGAATCACAGGTGATTATTGCTCCCTTCGGTGCTTTCACACGGCTTGGAATAACGCCCCAGGGATCCATAACAATTAACCGGCTTCAGCATCTCCCGCTGCCGTCAGTCAGGGACGCAGGAGGAGAGAGCCTCCAGAACGAACCAAAAGCAGAGGGAATAAGTAGTTTAGTCCTTCTCTTTGCTGTTATTCCCACGCTAACACCGGAGTTTTCCCCGGTGGGACGACAACAATTCACTTGCATGAAGTGAAGATTGCACTTTTATTTCTGTGCATGCGTTGCTCTTCATTGACGTCCCCAAAACCAACTCCAAAGAGCAGGAAAAGAGGTTTTTCCTTCTTGGGTGGTTTCCTCTGGCTCTGGGAGCACCCGAGCACGGTTCCCCTCGGGGCTGAAGGTGTGCTGAGCCCCAGGGAAGGCAGCTGGGCTGTGCCAGGGCTTTGCTGCTGCTCCCATCGCTGCCCTGACACGTGCGGGGAGCGCGGTGCTCGCTTCCCTTCACGGAGAAGGATTCTTTTCCAGTTAATCAGCCCTGGTGGAGTGTTTAATCGCTGCCCAAGGACTCTCTCTGAGTCATGCCATGCTTTAGTGGTTACCTGTCAGGTACATGGGGTCACAGGGCTTCGCTCCCGGCCCTCGGCTGGATCTCAGGACAGAATAAATGTCAGATCTCAGGCCCAGGGATAAATGGGATGGGGATGCAGCCCCCTGGCACATGCCCGGGTGGGAACTCTGCTCCTGCCTGGCGGCAAAAAGTCTGCAAAAAAAAAGTGATCTGCTCCAGGTGATCTTCCGGCCCCGAACATTCCACGAATCTACGAAAATGGATTGCAAGAATCAAATCCCGCCCGTTTCCATTTTCCTGTTGCAGCTGCAAAATATTTGTGTTTCCAGCCGTATTCCCTTGGAAGGGTGTTTTATTCTAACACAGGAATTTTTCAAGGATGCAAATGCATTTTCTGTTTCCTTTGCAAACCAGGAATGCTTCTCTGCGGGAAATTTTCCATTAAAAAAAAAATGGCTTTAGCGATATTCCACATTTTGAAATATACAATAAATCACTCAAAAAAAAAAAAAAAAAGGAAAGAAAAAAAAAGAAGAAACAGCTGCAAACTCAAATTAGGGGATATAATGAGGATGGCAACGTTTATCTACTTTAAGGTGCTTTTTGGGGAAATAAAAGCCCTAAAACATTGGAGCCACATTTTAGCCTCACAGCTCAAATAAAGGCAATGGGGGCCTGCAGAAGGTCATGTCCACCGTGCTGGTGTGACCAGGCAGCAATTTCCCCATCCCAGTGTGGGGCTGGTGGCACAAACCTCCTTTGTGGAACACTCCCACTCCCACGGGTGTCTGAGAGAGGCGTGGATGGCACAGGCAGGTCCTGGCTGCTCCGAAATAGCTCAGTGCCACTCAAGTGAAAGGAGCAGCTCCAGAGTGCAGCAGCAGCCACGGCTGGAGCTGCCAATCCCAGCAGCCTGGGACAGGGCGACAGCAGAGCTGCTCCTCGAGGGGAGGATCCGTGTGTCAGGCTGTGCTGAGCTGCCAGAAACATCTCAGGATGTGCTGAGAGATGAGCAGAGTTTAAAAGTGTGCGAGAATAAACCTGAGGGATGTGCACAAAGTGGAGATTCAGCTGTGTGAAGGCCCAAAGAGAGGGTGCAGATATCAGGGAATCAGTCACAGAATCACACAGAATCACAGAATCACAGAATAATGAGGTTGGAGGAGACCTCTAAGATCATCGAGTCCAACCCATGCCCTAACACCTCAACCAGACTGTAGCACCAAGTGCCATGTCTAGGCTTTTTTTAAACACACCCAGAGATGGTGATTCTGCCACCTCCCTGGGAAGAGCACTCCAGTACTTCATTATTCTTTTGGTGCAAATTTTTTTCTTGATATCCAACCTATATTTTCCCTGATGTAGCTTGAGACTGTGTCCTCTGGTTCTGTCAGAGACCAACCCCACCTGTCTACAGCCACCCTTCAGGAAGGTGTAGAGAGCAATAAGGTCACCTCTGAGCCTCCTCTTCTCCAGGCAATGGAGAATGGAGTCATGGAATGGTTCGGGTAGGAAGTGACCTGAAATCTCATCTGGCTCCAATCTCATCCCATGGGCAGGGACACCTTCTGCTAGCCCAGGTTGCTCCAAGCCCTGTCCAAGCTGGCCTTGAACATTTCCAGGGATGGGGCATCCCATTCACATCTTCACCTCTTGCAGCCCCAAACCCAAACCCCACATCCCAAGGGGCTGCCCCTCGCTGAGCTCCCATGCCCATGTGGAGTGGCAGAGCTGTGCCACGCTCTCAGGTGCCACAGCTCTGCCCTGGACCCCTGACACAGCCCCCAAACCCTGCAGCGAGGCGGCAGCTCAGCTTTGAAATCTCCCCGGCAAGTCCCCAGCGGGAGGAGAGGAGTTGTGGTTCCCTTCTCCCTCCTCTTCCTCATGAGCAGGGGTTGCGATCCCCTTCTCCCTCCTCTTCCTCATGAGCAGGGGTTGTGATCCCCTTCTCCCTCCTCTTCCTCATGAGCAGGGGTTGCGATCCCCTTCTCCCTCCTCTTCCTCATGAGCAGGGCTCACCCCGCCCCGCCGGGACCAGCGGGGGCTGCAGCGGGCTGGGCTGGGCATCTTTTCTTTGAAGTGGAGCGAAATCCCAAAGCTTTCACTCGGAGAGTGCAAATCGCTGCTAAAAGCTCTCCCCTCTCTGACCCCCATCTAGGAAACTCTAATCCAGCCTCACCGGCTTCACCGGTTTCCTTTTGTTTTTTGGTTGTTTCTGTTTTTCTTTCCAGTGTTGACCCTTGTGTTCAAGCGTAGAAACAAAACCACAGCCCCTTTCAACCAAGAGGTCCATGAATAATTTAATTTTTTTTTAGTTCTTTTTTTGTTTCCCCTATTTGTTCACGGTGAATAGACTCGCCAAAGCCCCCGGTGCTGGCTGCCTGGTTCGGATTCGCTAAAACAGGTTTTTTCCGAGCATTACTGAGGTGACTTTGGAGCTCGGAATGAGGATGATGATGGTAACCAGGGGGCTGTGTTAATGAAAGGGACTGAGTGGATCGCTCCTGCTGTCACACAGCCCTGAATCCATCCAAACCTCGAGTGCCTGGAGGGCACCACATCCCGTGTGATGGTTACAGGACAGGTCTGTGGCCACCAATACAAGCCGCAGCTTTCCACAGCGACAGAGGAGGGGGGCACAGCGGGCAGAGAACTACACATTTTCCTTGGCCTCGCAAACAAATCCAGGAATTCCTGAGTTTTCCACGGCTGCCAGGCTTTCCTCCAGGGCAGGTGGAGCCGCCAAAGGGCGGCTTTCCCGGCGCTAATCTGGGGAGCCGGGCGATTAGCGCGGAGCTGCCCCGGGGAGCGCAGGACGCATCGCTGCACTCGCCGCTCCTGCCTCCCTCCCTCCCTCCCTCCCTCCCTGCCTCCCCTGGCCCCGCCGTGCTAAGCGCGTTATCTGTGCAGGCCTGCTCCAAGGGAGCCCTTGGAGATGCAGCTGGAGCTCCACTCGGCGTCTCCAGCCCGCAGCCGGGCTCGGGAAACGCGGCCGGGAGAGATGGAGCTCTGCACCAGCCGCTGCTGCTCTCACCGTGCGAGTTTGTCCAGGAAAAAGCACCGGGCTGGGACCCCTCTCTACCCCATCCGATTGTTTGTGTCTGCAGGGTGATAAACCCCATAAATCTGCCTGAATTTAAGGCAAAATGAGATTCCAATTGCCTTCCTGCATCCTCCCCACTCACCCAAGAGACCCTGCTGGTGCAGACCACACAAATTTGTGTTGGGTGCCTACAACCAAAAGACAGACTCGGGTTGTGCATTAAAGCTGCAGTGGGAGGATTCTGCACGTGCTGTGATGCCTCTGGTGTCTTCTCCAAGATTCTCCTGCTCTGGAGTGTTCTCAGAGCTGCTCCTTCCCTGCTGCTCTTGCTCAAGGCCCAGGCACTGCTGGCCCTGAGCCTCCTCCTCCTCCAGCTTCAGGCACAGAGAGGTGACACTTCTGCTGTTCTTTACTCTGAGCTTTGCCTTTGTATCTGACGTCAAGGTGGCTGCTGGGATTTGCTGTATCACCCTGTTCCAAGTTCCTGGATTTCATCTCCTTCCTCGCATCCTCCCTCCAACAAAACAGCAGCTCCCAAATTTGCTGTTCCCAAATTTGATGTTCCCAAAACCTTTCACACAGCTGGAGGCCTGACTCGCAGCTGCTCCTCCTAACACCTCTAAAGGCAGCTCACCCTGAGCCCTCGTGTGACAGCAGCACACGTGGGTGAGTACAAGGCAGCACAAATTGGGAATTCCTGCAGCCTCATAAGACTGCTGTCCCCAGAGAAGGGGACAAAGCACAGCTCCTCTTCCTCAGTGACGTTGTCTCTCCCTTGGTGGGCAGCAGGCAGGACCTTGCCCTGTCTTCTGCCCCTCCAAGAGCCAGCCTGCAGAAAGTAGGGCTTCCTCATGTTAAAATCAAAATCAGCCTGTGTCTTGAGTCCTCTCCTTGCTCATTTCCAGCTGGGTGACATGGCTGATCCCCTGCTGCACTTGGCTGTTTTTCTTGTCCTTTCTAGAGACCCTTTAATACTTTGGATTGTTCATGTTCTATTTTATCTTCTTATTTGTTTTCCTCTAATGCCAACCTTCTTTCACCTCCCTAAGACTTTCTCCCCTCTCCCTGCTTTCCCTGACCAACTCTCCCTTTAGCTTCTTATTTTTACCTCTCAGCATCCTTTTGCTGATTTGGTGCTGCACCAAATCACTGTAGGGCTTCACTGTGTTTGAGCCTGGATGGCTCTGCCCCACACCCACTCTCCCTGGGGGCATCACTCCCTTCCCTGTGAGCTTCTCTCCTACCTTGGGAGCACCAGTCCTACTCTGGGAACATCAGTGCTGCTCTGGGATCATCACTCACCAACCGGGGAGCACCACTCCCTCCCCGGGAGCATCACTCCCATTCCATGGAGCATCACTCCCATTCCATGGAGCATCATTTCCACCCTGGAAAAGTCACTCAACTCCTCCCCGGGAGCATCACACCCTTCCCTGGGTCACTTCACTCCCTTCCTTGGAGTGCATCTCTCCCACACTGAGAGCATCACACCCTTCCCTGGGGAGCTTCACTCCCACCCGGGGGCATCACTCGCCCACCGAGGTGCATCCCTTCCTGTGTCCATTGCTCCCTCCCCGTGTCCATCGCTCCCTGCCTGTGTCCATCGCTCCATCCTCGTCTCCATCACCCCCTCCCCATGTCCATCTCCCCCTGCGCGTGTCCATTGCCCCCTCCCTGGTGTCCATCGCTCCCTGCCCGTGTCCATCGTCCCCTGCCCGTGTCCGTCGCTCCCTGCCCGTGTCCATCACCCCCTGCCCGTGTCCATCGCTCCCTGCCTGGTGTCCATTGCTCCATCCCCATGTCCCTCGCCCCTGCCCGCTGCCCATCGCCCCCTCCCCGTGTCCATCCGTTCCTGCTCGTGTCCATCGCTCCCTGCCCGGTGTCCATCGCTCCCTGCCCGGTGTCCATCGCTCCCTGCCCGTGTCCATCGCTCCCTGCCCGTGTCCGTCGGTCCCTGCCCGTGTCCCTCGCTCCCCTCCGGGGTCCCCCCGGCCCGCAGCACCGCTGGCTGTGCCCAGGAGAGGGCGCTCTCGGCGCAGCCCACGGCCTCCTTATTGCTGCTTATCCACAGCGTTTTCACTGGTTTAATTTTTTTTTTTTTTTTTTTTTTCTTTTTGCTCCTCCCCCCGTGGACGACCATTCCCCTTTTTTTTCCGCTAAATATTTTTTTTTTCTAATTTCTCCTTAAGTCTCACCATGTCAAACTCCTTTTCTCTGGGTCCCTGCTGAAGCCTTAGTCCCACCAGCAAAGCTCCAGGTGGTGTCCTGGGTCAGAAGGCTGGGAGGGTTGGCGGGATGCTGTCCCTTGTCCCAGCTCTCCACTCCTTGCAGTGCAGTGTGCAGGAGTCCCAGGGATAATCCCACCCAGACGGGCTGCTCTGGTTTTCCCAGAAAACACCCAGATCCAGCTGCACAAAGGTGTTGGGGGGTCCCTGTTACCTCCCCAGTCTCTTTCCCCCTTCCTTCCTCCCTCCCAAAGCAGGGAGGACTCAGATTCTACGCTCAACACGCACCTGCTGTTAAAAAAACCAATTTTCCCAGGAGAAGCTCTGCCACAAATTCCCACTGCACACACCCAGAGGCGGCCAAAGGCCTTCCCTGCCCACTGAGACACTGCTTCTCCTGCTGCTGGGGGAACAGGAGCAGGCCTGGAATGCAGCTGCAGAGTAGAGCACTGCAAGGAGCCTAAAAATAGCTCCGTGCGTCTGCTCTGCGTCAGCTGAGCCGAATTTCCAAGCGCAGTTGTGCTCCGGGAAGGGACAACCCTGGCTGCTTGTTTGTTTATCCCTGCCTTCGGATGCTCCCTGCTCCCGATCCCGCTGCAATTCCCGCCCCTCGGCCAGGGGGATGGCAGCTCAACTGCTTGGCACACTCATTGAGATGTGGGAGCTGCTACTCCTCTCCTCAGACATTCTCTTTCTTTGGTAAACTTTGCTTTGCCGAGATATTTTTTAAACCCTTCTATTGTATTTTTCCATCTTTTTCTTTTAATGAAGGGATCCTCTTGGAAATCTCTGCAGCATGTGATGCACAACATCTCATGGACCAAAAGCGCTGTTTTGGAAGTATTTTTTCATTAAGGCTTCTCAGAGGAGTTTAAGGGTGGTGAAGAGTGGAAGATGAACTTGCCATTAGCTACAAATGACCCTCTTTTGACCTCTTTCACTCTTAATTGTGCTGCTGCTCACTCAGATCCCCATGAACTCCGCTGGGATCAAGGGCATGTTTATGTCTAAACCAGGCTGAAAGCAGCATGGGGTTTCCCAAAGTGCCTAAATCTGAGGTTTCCCAAAGTGCCTAAATCTGAGGTTTCCCAAAGTGCCCAAGTCACCACGGACTTCTGTGACTGCCGAGAGGTGCCACTTATTTCTTCCAGAAATCCTGAGCATCCCTGAAAAGTTGCCCCACTAGGCTCTGAGCCCTCTCCCCCTCATCAGCACTGTGGATTTTTGGGATGTCTCCCATTCCAAGGGGAATCAGATACTGCTCATACCCCCTCTTTTGGGGGCTATTTCATCGGAAAATATCGTTGCTGGAATATGGAGCCCGAGATCAGAGTTTTTAAGAGCTCTTGTGACGTTTTTCAGGTGGGTCCTTCCCAGGCCAAGGGATGAGGTCTCAGTGGATTCAGGTCCAGGCAGCTCTGGGCTGTCTTTGCCAGGTGTGACAGGAGCTCCTTCTCTCGCAGCCCCTTGTGTTGTCCCAGGTTCTGCTCAGGGCACAAACTCTCCAGGCTCTGCTGCAGCTGGAACACCCAGGAGCCCCCAGCTGCTGCTCCCTCATCCCTGCTAGGCCCTGGATCCTCCATGCAAGGCAAATCCATTGCTCGTGGCCTTATCTAGAAAGAGCCAAGCGCGGCCCCTCCGCGAGAGCATCTCTGGGATTTCTGCCAGCTCCTGCCTCCCCTGCCCCTGGTGCCAAACCCACGGCTGCTCCTATGGCCAGGGGCACTTGGGAATGGGTGGGGGAACTTTCCATGTCCCTCCTGCTCCCTCCCATCCACAGCCCCGTGGTGCTGGGAAGGGGAGGAGAGGCCCTCGTGTGCCCACACGCAGCCCCTGTTCTGCCTGCAGGACTGAGGGCAGGAAGCCAAAATCAAATCTTGACTTTTTTTTTTCCCCTCCTTTTTTTTTTTTTTCCTTTTTTCCCAGAGTGTATCACTGGCTATTGTCCTTATCAAACAAAGCCCTTTCATCAGAGGTTCTTTAACACACTTTATTTCTCTTTTATTTTGCTTTGAAATAAGCCGGGCAACAATTAATTTCAGAGAGAGAGAGAGAGAAAGAGAATTCAACAAGGATCTATTACTACTCTCCGCTTCTATTGCTGTAATGAAAATCTATTTCCTTTCCCTTTTGTGTCCCATATAATTTAATGCCCATTTTATTAATGGTCTGAAATAATTACGGAACCTTTTGTGATTCTCAAGTATGTTTCATTTAATTGTGCAATAAACGCCTAATCTCTTCCTCCATCTGAAGCTATTATGGCATTAAAATTAACAATTATGCAGCAATGCGCCCGGGTCCATAGAAATCACTCCAGATAACTAGACATATATAAATCATTCATGAGAACAATTTCTGAAAAGAGACGAAGGGAGAGAAGAAAAAAAAAATTGTGTTGAGAATGACATTGGGAAGCCAAGGGCCTGGTCTCTAAGAAGATAGCAACACCTTAAAAAAATATTTTTCTTCTTTTTTTTCCCCCCTTTTTTGTTATTATTATTTTACTAATTGTGTTCAGTGGCATGGCTACCCCCCTCCATTAGCCTGACAGATATTTTCAGAATTAATTAACTGTTAGCTCAGAGGATAAATTGTTCATTATCAATTTTTCCCCCCTTCCTTCTTTCTTTCTTTCCCTTTATAGTTTTTTTTTCCCTCCTTTTTTTCCCCTTCTCTTTCAGGCCAGCAATTACACTCTCCGCCTTTCACTGGCAGGTCCTGTTCTGTAGGAGGTAATCCAAATGGGGAAAGTGCTTTTTCTTTCAACCCTATTCACGGGTGCTCTTCTCCCTTTTGTGGGATTTAATAACCACGGCTGATAGGCGCGCCGTGGACAGAGAGGTTAAGTTTGTTGTCTCAGCACTTTGTCGACAGAGGATGGCTCCAGCATCCTGCTGCCTCCCTGGCCCCTCTGTGCTGCTCTTTAATTGACGCTGCTTTAATTGGCCCTGGAGCCCTGCTCTGCACCTCCTGTGGGCAGTGAGCTCTGGGGCGGCTCCAGTGTGGGGACAGAGCCCTGGAGGGTCCACCTGGAGCTGAGAATCATAGGGTGGTTCAGGTTGCGTCACAGCACATGGCACGGTTGAGATGGCCACCATACACAGAGTATCACCACACAATTTCAGAAGGCTTCAGCCCGTACAGAATGCCACCACACCACTTCAGAAGGCTGCAAGCTCTGCCCTTCTTGCTCTTCAGCCCAGCCTTTTGTACCTCTCATGTTCATGCGTGTGTGCCCTCTGTTCCCTTTGGTGGTTGGTCAGTGGCCCTGGGCACTCCATGGCTCAGTGCTGCTCACAGCTGTACTCATTGGGGATGAGGCTCAGCCCCACTCCCAATCACCACAAACTGTGTGCCTACAAGGTTGGGAAAGCCCTCCAAGATCATTGAGTCTGACTGTTCTCCCAACGCTGCCAAAGTCACTGCTAACCCACATCCCCAAGTGCCACATCCTTTTAAATCCCTTTAAAATCACATGCCTATAAATCCCTCCAGGGGCAACAATTCCACCAATGCCCTGGGCAGCCTGCTCCAACCCCTGACCACTCTTCCAGCGACAAAGTTTTCCCTAATATCCAATCTAAATCTCCTCTGGTGCAAGTGGAGCCTGCATCCTCTTGTCCTACCAGCAGCATCTCCAGGTCACAGTATGGGACAAGAGGACAGCAGCCCACTCCTGACTGCCATCCCCTACAAGCTGCAGGTCCCTGTCACCACTTCTCTAATCCTTGTCACAGCAGTGCTAATATGAGCTCCTGATACCATCACATCCTTCATCAGTCCTACCTGAACTGGGATATCCAGGTGGTCGCTCCTGCCATGCTGATGGGGCCATCATATCTGCATTTTTATGGACCAGAGGGGAGAAAATTGTGCCTTTAATATTTGGGTTTGTAAAATGTTCACTTTGGAATGTACATCATTGGAAGAGGAGAAGAGATGTTGAGTCAGCCCTCCTGATCCATCTCTGGAAGTGCCCCAGGCCAGGCTGGATGGAGCATGGAGCAGCCTGGCCTATGGAAGGTGTCCCTGCCCATGGCAGAGGGTGGAATGAGATGAGCTTTAACGTCTCTTCCACCCCAAACCATTTTATACCTCTGTGTTGACCCAGGAAAGGAACAACCTTCATCCCTCCTGCTGGCATCCTCTATCAGGTCTGACAAGCCCTCTGTTGGTCATCCTTCATATTTATAAGGTTTTTCTGTACCATCTTTGTTCATTCTCCCCCACAACCTGAACTAAACTTCCTCCTGAGAGGCAACTCCAATCTCTGCTCTCTGCGACCAGGGACAGGAGGAACAGCTGGAGCTGTGCCAGGGGTGTTTAAGTTGGAGATCAGGGAAAAGTTTTTCCCCCAGAGGGTGCTGGGCACTGCCCAGGCTCCCCAGGGAATGGGCACAGCCCCAAGGCTGCCACAGCTCCGGGAGAGTTTGGACAATGCTCTCAGGGATGCCCAGGATGGGATTTTTGGGGTGTCTGTGCAGGGCCAGGGGATGCACTCTGATCCTTGTGCATTTATTCCAACTACCTCCATTTCGTCTCCTAATGCATTGTCTGTTGTGGAAATGCAACCCCTGGAGTGTTGGAAATGTTGGATGCTGCCCTGTGCCTCAGGGAACACGCATGAAGAACACAATTTCAGAATGGCACATCCATGGTTAAAGCTCACAGCCAGGTACAGGTTTGACCAATGACTTCAATTAATCACTTTGAATAATAGCAGCACATTAGAAATGAGAGAGACCACTGAGAAGAAAATCTATAATCAGTGGGATCAGGAGGGAAACAGACTCTATCAAGCACTACAATGAGCACGGTTCAAAAGATGATTCGTAAAATTAAAATCCCAAATTCACCCAGTGACCTGTCTGCTTTCAGGCCAATGGAGGGAGTCACACTTCATTTTTGATATCTTTTCTATCTAAAGGATCGCTTTTCTGATCAGGTCAAAAAGCCCAACCCTACTGGCAGATGATGACTGGGACTTCTTCAGGGCAGCACTATGAATTTAGAAACGTTTAGAAACAATCTTTGGCTCTGTAATGAATAGAGGTGGAGGGGAAAACTCTTTTGTACCACAAACCTGAGCAATGGAGTCTCCAAAATCAGCCATTTCCCTGCTTGGTCCATTGCTGGGTGAGCATGGCAGGGTTGTACCACCATCTCAGCAGGTCACAGGTTTTGGAATGGACTCTCCATTTTTTGGCTCTCACTGAAGGCTTCTCTTGAGCTCTGGGTCAAAAATTCCCAGGTCAGTGCACCTCAAAGTTGACACCAACAACTGCCCCACAAATCACCTTTATGAACCCTCCAGTGATGGCCACTGCTCCCATAACAGATCCTTGTGGAGGTGGAATTTGCTGCTGAGAGGGGTTGTCTCCAGGTGGGTGCTTCCCAGCTCTCTGAGCAGCACCTCAGGAGCAGCCTGCAGTGGATTCCATTGGTGTTGGTCTCAGTGGTCATTGGGCATTCCTGCCAGCTCAGGACACCCCTTAAAGCTCATCTCATTCCACCCTCTGCCGTGGGCAGGGACACCTTCCATAGACCAGGTTGCTCCATGCCCCATCCAGCCTGGCCTGGGACACTTCCAGGGATGGATCAGGAGGGCTGGACTCAACCTCTCTTCTCTGCTTCCAATAATGCACATTCCAAAGTGAACATTTTACAAACCCAAATATTAAAGGCACAATTTTCTCCCCTCTGGTCCATAAAAATGCAGATATGATGGCCCCATCAGCAGGGCAGGAGTGACCACCTGGACATCCCGTGATCCCATGGTTCCTGCAGTGCTGGCCATGGGCTGGAAGGCTGCAGTGCCAGGATTTGGGAAGTTCCATAGGCACAGCTGGCAAAGACTGAGTGCCAGGGCATTCTCCCAGCTCATACCTTTTCCTCCTGCCTTGGCATCAGGTGTGTTCATGTAAGTGCAGGAGAGAGAGATTAAAATGTGTCCTTTCAATAAAGACGTTATTTCCACCTCATTTAGATTTTCCTGTTCTTAATGTACTTCATCGTTCCAGTTCATTTTATCCAAGTGTTTTAAAAAGCTCTCCTCTCCTATTTCTCCCTGGTGAGGATGATTAAGATAGAACAGGAATAATCTGCATGTTTCCAAACTTTGCTGCCTGTCTGGAATTAAATCACAGCTGCAACGAGGAGAGGGAAGAGAGGAGTGGGGAGCTGAGTGCTCAGAGCCAGGAAAGAACAAAAAATCATGTGTGTGAATGCCACAGGCAACAATTTCAGTGCACAGCCCACACTTGGCCTTCAGGAGGTGGCCACAGTCCAAATTACCTGGGAGACAGCTGGCAGTCTGTGCTGCGCCCTCACCTGTAATGCTGCTTATTCCCTGGAAATGCTATTGATGGCATAGAAATCAAGTTCCTGTCCATGCTGGAAATACCAGCGAACAGCAAAACCCACTCCTGTGACAGAAACAGGATTCCTTGCCAGCCTTCTCACTGCCTTCAGGAAAACTCCCACACCTTTTGACTCCACGGAGTGTTTTATCCAACATTAGGACAGAGCTGAGAGCATAGAGAAGGAGGAACAGGTGAAGGGCACCCAGTTCTCTGGCTGGATCACACACACATTGTGTGATTCACGCCTGAGATGGAAAAGAGGAGAGGACCACACAGCCCCCAAGGTCTGCCAGCTCTGAGGGTGGTGCCCAAGAAGCTCAGAAATGGAGAATGGAGCCTTTCACTCATCCTGCCATTGGATGGCAGCTCCCAGCTTGGATTTGGGACATGCTAAGGAACAGCTGTTTAGCTTAGACCTAGCTGCCTCCAGCACTCCTTCCCCCAGTTTGGAACAGACTCCATGAAGCACTATAGCATGGGGGTCATCAAACAGAGGTCCTGGATAGATTCTAAAATCCCCTTGGCTTTTCACTGACCATTTTTACCCAAAAATCCAAAGCTGCAGGAAATACATTTCCTTGCTTGGCTTAAACAATAAGAAGCTGTGGCTGCCCCTAGATCCCTGGCAGTGTCCAAGGCCAGGCTGGACAGGGCTTGGAGCATCCTACAATAGTGGGAAGTGTCCCTGCCCATGGTAAGGATGAGATGATCTTTCAAGTGCCTTCCAACACAAACCATTCCATGATTCTGTTCTATGATTCCAACACTGTTGGAAATGGGGAACTGCACACTGCAGCAGTGCAGTGCATTGATGGTGCTTGATGCTGTGATGGTTAAAACCATCCAATTTTCCTTTTGGACAGTTCATCCTCCTCATGCGGATGCAAGAGATGCCCCCTGTTCCTCAGCACCCCCTGTGGTGCAGATGTGCTGTCTGCAGCCAGTCAGAGCATTGCCTTAGCAAAGCCCATTTCATTTAATGACTGTTTTCATATCACTGCCTGGTATTTATTTACTTCCCAGAGCCTGCTGGAGGTCGTAATGAAAAACGACCCAACCTCAGCACAGAGACTGCCCCATACTTAGGACGATTAAGATAAAGTCCCACATAAGTGGCCCTAATAAAAGGAATTTATCACGAGACATGGAGAGGAAGGTATCTTTATTCACGAGGTGAATAGCACTAAGGGTTGTCAGTGCAGATTCTCAGTTCAGGAAATTATCATTCATTCTCCAAATTACTGACTGCACAAAAATTACTAAATGGTGCGTTATCACTGCCTCTCAGCACGAGGATGTCTTTGTTGTACGTTCGATTACAAATGGCTCGCCCCGTGATTATCGTCAATAAATCACAGGTAAGCAGAGCACATGCCACGGGGAGGCTTGGCTGAGAGGCTCCTGGAGCTGCCGTGGAAGGAAAGACAAAAGCCCCCTCCGGTGAGGAGCCCTGGTCTTTGGGGATGGCAATAACTCACCGCTCGTGTTGTTTATGCACAAGGACAGCCGTGGCCTCGCGTGGTCACGGCGGCAATTCAGAGACATGGAAAATGCATTTCCTTACCTCCCCATAAATCCATGCAAGGCAGAGATACCTGGGTGTCTCTTTTTTTTCTTTTTTTTCCGCATCTGCATCCTGCCAAGACATGGCAGGTACCAAATGGCAGCCCAGGATAATGAATGAGGAGAAGATGAGTGATACTTCTGCAGCTCTGCAGCAACTTTGCTAAATGTGGTGCCCCAATTACTCAGAGATATATGACTAGCCAGGATATTTTGGGGGGTCAAATCCACCCGTGAGGACCCTTTGGGCTCCTCCTCCTTCCTAAATCTTTCAGTGATTCTTTCTGGATTTAGGACACATCTTTGGACCTTTTCTGAAGACAATCTGAGTTTTTTTTGTAGTGGAAATATATGCACAGAGCCATCAGTAATAGGAGGAAGAATGGAACCCTACAAGATGGAAGGATTTGACCTGCATCCTGCTATCCCAGTATACTTTAAGGGAGCTACAAGGAAGCATCACAAGTCGGAGTAGAAGATCAGTGTATTTTTCTCCTGTTGAGACCACAGAAGGATCTTAGTCAGCTTAGTGATATCCTGCAAAAAGCAGCTCACATTTATTCAAGAAGAAAATCATGGAGATAATGGTGAGATCTTTCCATGCATCCTCAAATAAATTTGGACAGTGGATGGAACTCATTTTCCCAGGTAACACAGGATGGCCTTTATAATTGGGCTCATTGGTCCTGCCCTAGAGCAAACCCCTTTATTGTTACCTGTAAGTGAAGAAAACCCTGAACTCCTCAGTGGTTAAGGACAAAATCCTTAGCTCACCTCCTGTGTCAGGAGAGATTCTTGAACTTGGAAGACTTGATTCAACCACACAACTCAAAGCTGACCTATATCAAAGCTCATCCTCGCTCCACACTTGACGCTCTTCTCTATGGAGTTGCCTCCTACAGCTCTTGTGAGGGGAAAAATCCACAAAAGTGGGCAGAATCTTTTCCAGGAAGGCAGTGTCAGAGCAGGAAGGACTGTATGAGGAGCCAGGGCAATCCTGAAACAGCTGGTGGTTTATTGTGCATCTGTTTTTGGAGGCAGATGCTCATTCTGCTGGAGTGTTTGCTGTCCAATGAAACAATCTCAATTTCAACTAGAAAACCTCGAAATTCCCCAGCAGAATGCTCCCTTTTTTCCCTTCATCTGGGCAGTAAGAAAAGCAGGGGGTGTTTGCACAGCCTCTCACAGAGCTCAGGCTTGGGTGCGGTGACACGTGGGCAGAGATTTAGATCCCTATCAGGGCTTGTGGCTCCAGCGATTACACTGCATTAGGGCTCTGGCCGTGTTGACAAACACTGCTGCAATTAGGAATTAGCTTGGCATGGCATCTGATAGCCCTGCTCACTGCTGACCTTCTAAATGGACAGCCCTGCCCTCCCCCTCTCTTCCTCAGCAGAGGGCAGGAGACAAACCCTGAGACGTCCTTACACCATCCTTTCACCTCTTTTTTCCTCTTAATTGATACATTTCCACTGATAGCCCTGAATATTGCCTGAATATTAATTGTGGGTTTTGTGCTCTCCAAAAATTCCTCCCTTCCACATCCAGTCCAGCAGCACCTGATGTCACAGGAGATGATCCAACTGTGCATGTTTTCTTTCAGTATTCACAGAATCCCAGAATTTTGGCAGGTTCAAAGGGATTTTAAAGACCATCTCACTGTGACCCCTCCACCATGGGCAGGGACACCTCCTACCAGAGCAGGCTGGAGTCTTGTTCATCAAACAGCAAAGGAAGTGTCTTTATTTTCGGAAGTCAGTGTCCATCTAAAGCTCCAGACCTCTAAAGACATTCCAAACTCACCTTGGGTGTCATGGGATATTAATACAAAAACACACAGTTGTGACCAGGACAACTGGAACAAGGGGAGCAGAAAGTGTCATACCCAAACTCCCCAAGGGGACATGAGGAAGGTGAGACCCACCAACAGTCATGGAAAATTCGGGTCAGAGAAAGGGGGTGAGGTGGAGGCTTCTTCAAGGCATTCTGGAGTTGGAGTGAGGGACCCCAACCAGAGGAGAACAAACATTATTAATTATACAATGGATTTATTGTGGATAGAAGTAGATATTTAAAAGGAACAGGAATGCAGACAGGATAGAGGCTGGAAAGGGTCATAGTAAGGCCATTTGGGTACTATTAAGGTGGTTTGTGCAGAAATAGATGGGGCACCTTCTCAGGTGTGGAGGAGTCTGGAGAGCTGGAATGCCTGTTGTGGGTGAAGCTGAGCACGGAGGAATTACAGAACAGGGACTGTCTTCTACTCTGCTTTTGGCCAGGAGTGGTACCAAAGGTCCCCCATGAAAGATCTCACCACTGCCCTTGGCTGTGTAACACAGCCCAGGGTGTTGGGAACTGCCCTTCCTTTCCTTGGTGTCCCAGACAAATTGATCAGAGCTGCCACCTGAGTGATCTCAGGTCACACACAGCTTACAGGCATCCCTGTATGGACACGGGACTCCCACCAAGCATTCCCAATAAACTAAATGAAACTAAATAAAATGAATAAAATAAATTGCAGTATTTCATTTTGTGTTTTTCAAGATCCTTGTCTGCCATGACTGTCTGACTTCAGCCTCTCTTGCAACGTGCACATGAAATTACAAGGAAAAGGCAACCAGGAATTATGCAAAGATTTATCCAGTCTTGATCGTGCCACACAGGGATTCATCCACATGACATAGATACCAAATTTAGGCAGATTAATTCTGTTTCCAGGCTAATTTTCCTGACCAATACCACAAGAGAAGTTTTTGCTATTAGAGAAACCATCATCTTTAATTATTCCCAGAAATGGTAGCAACAGCAGTATCCCAGAGTGCCCAGGGCACAGAATGAGACAGACATGGGAGAGTTTGAACATGGCACCACCCATCAGAGCCTTTCCAAGTCCTCTTTTGGAGAAAGAGATGCCAGGGACAAAACACCTGCTGTGCCTTGATGTGAGCTGAGCGCGTTGTGCCTGCACAAGGCACTCCCATCTCTGGTGTCCAAGCTGGTTTTTGTTGGTTTGGAGCCCATCCTTGCTCCATGCCAGTGTTGTACCAATGAGCTCCTGCCCCAACACCCCTGCCTGGCAATGGGATCGCAGGGATGCCAATGGATGACAGCCACAACCCAGGCATTCCATGTGCACCTCCCTCCCTCCCTCCTCAGCGGAGCAGGAGGGGTCTGTGCTCATTCCTTGCTCCAGCTCACGTGTTTCCATTAGAGTGGGGAGGGCTGGGGGGGGCTGTTGTGGTTCCCTTCTCTGCAGCACTGGAAATTGATAAGGTTCATATGCATACAAAAGGCTGAATGGAGAGGCAGGAGGGTGAGCGGGGTCGTACACCCAGATGGATTTTTTAATTCCGGGGGAAAATAACACCACGCTCTCAAGTGATAACTGAGCCTTTCTTCCCAACTCGGACCAAAATATGATTTTTCATCTGCGCATTGGAGGAGAGGAAAATTATACAGAATTTCATTCTGCAGAATAATAAAGCTTCATGCTGAATAAAGCTCCCATAAGCCAGTGTAATTACTGAAGGGCAGGAAATACACTTTCAGTTTATATCTAATCACAATGCCATATTGTGTGCTGTGAAAAGGACTTCTGGAGGCCGGAGTGTTGCTGGAATGTGAGCAGACCCTGAAGACTTTCTTCTTGGCAGGACTTTTTCGGCTGGGAAATAAAAAAAAAGGAAGATGAGTGGCTGGAGTCACTGAAGAGGACACAAAAACATTGTTTGAGAAGGATCCTCAAGGCCTTTTTGGAGGGATTCAGACTCAACCCTGTCAGCTCTTTGACCTCAGTTTGAGACTTGGATGCTGTGGCCCAGCAGGGCCAAAGGAGCACTTGTGTGGTTTGGGGTTTTTGCCGCTCCATCCTGATGGATCACGGACCATGAGCTGTGGTTTGTCCATACAAATAACAGCATTAGGATAACAGAAAAGGTGGGACCATTGCAATCTGGGATTTTTTCCACCCTCTTTTACCCTCGTGATGGATCACAGGCACAAAATGCTCTGTGTAGGCCACCAGAAGCTACAAAACCCTTAAACAGGTCAAGGCTGTGATAGGGCTGCTCAGGGGAAAGTGCTGCTCAACACGTTTGGGAAACTGGTTAAAACCAGGGGTTGGTGGAAGCAGACTGGGAAATGAGGTTTGGGACAGGCTTGGGAGATACCAGGAGGTTTGTGTTCATTGAGGGGAAAAGCAGAGAGAAGGGTAGCAAGGGGAAAGATTTCTTTGTGCAGTGAGAAAGAGTTTTTTGTGCAGAGGGTGACAAAACCCCCCTAGCACAGCTTGAAACATTGCTCCTGTGTGAGCAAATACAGAGCATAAACCTGCTCCCAGCGTGTGTTTTATTCCAAGGCCTTTACACTAAATCCCCCATGGCACCTTGTGGGAGGCAGCTCCAGAAGTTCCATGGCATGGCAGGTCCCCAAGGACTGGGACACCCACCTGGGCTGGGGGGAAGGTGACAACCCATGGCAGGGATGTGAAAAAAATCATCCACACTCCCTCAACCTCAAGTTTTAACCTCACTGGAAATAGGGAAGCAAGCAAAGCAACTACACAAACACCATCCCAGGTACCACCTCCAGCTCATCTGTTGTGTGTTCAGATTAATTTGTTTGAAGTTGGTGGACAGGGCAGAGATGGTAGAGCGAAAGCAGCTTTCCTGGCTGGACAGGCCAGCTCCCACCTCTGGAAAACTCAGATGTAAACATGTCCGTCTTCCTGCTGCTGAGAAAAGCTCCATGGCTCAGGAGGGGTTTCTGGTAGGGTTTCAGGTCAGCCTTGCATGCCCATTCCAGAGGCTGCTGCTGGCTCCATGCAGCCTCCCACAGGATTGTCACAGGGGACTCAGGCTGTGCCCAGGGCTCCCAGCGGGAATGCTGCACATGGAACTGCATCTCCCTCATCAGACACAGGCAAAGGGGCTCACACCCCTCAGCTGCCCTGCTTTGTGACCACCAACATATTTGCAATTTCAAAATACACCACTTTGTGCTCTTTTCATTTGCTCTGCACTGGCAGCATCTTTTAGCCTTTCCTTTTGCCTCTAAAAAGAAGAATTCATGTTTTTTTCCTCAATAGCTCAACCAAGAGCTGTCAAGATCCTTCCTTAACACTTCTTTGTTTCCCTACCGTTATTCCCTGTGGATAGGACAACCTTTTCCATGCAGGGAGCTCCCCAGGTGAAATCTTGCCTTTTCACTGGTCTGAACTGGGAATGCTCCACCTGAAGGATGCTGAGACTCCTGCTTTTCCACAGTGCAACTCCCTGGTGGCTGGTAGCCATTCTCTGGTTAACTAATACACTCACATCTCTCTGCTCCTCTCTCGTTTCCAACTGATGAGCTCCCAGTTTAGAGCAGAATTTCTTGTTAATCCCCAAGTGCATGACCTTGCATTTAGTAGTCTTAAATTTCATCCCATTTCCTTTACTCTCGTCTCCAAGATTATGCAGTTCTCCATGTATGGTATTGTGATCCTCCTTTACTTTGCTGACGGCTCCTAAATTTATGAGGGCTAGAAAATTGACAGGAAACTTAAGGCCAGGCCTGGCTGCCAGCTCACCTTGGGTGGGAAGGGCGGGTGGGGGTGAAGTCCTGCAGCTGCACTGGGGTGCCAATGGATCCAGGGGTTCAGGGAACAGCAAGGAAAGCAGGAAGCAGCTGCCTGGCCCTGCAGAAATGCATTTCATACAAAACCCCCCAGCACGGGATATGTCAGACAGGGAAAAAGCTTCTCTGAGCAGTTTGTTTTGTTTTCTCTGCCATGGGGATCCTGGGTGGTCCAACACCAGTGTCCTGGTGACATGAAGGGGAGCTGGGATGGCTGGACAGCATCTGAACAAGGCAGACGGAATGGGAGAAGCCTGCAGTGATTTCCCATCCATGGTTTTCCATGGTGCAGTGGAATAAGCCCCTGCCAAAGTGCTGGATCCCCTGCTTGGGGGGAGACTGTGCTGCCTTCACTGCTACAGCTGCACCAAGTTCCCAATGCCAGGGTCCCTCATCTGCTAAAAGGATGGTTTGATGTTGAATGCATTTCTTTACAAATCCACCCAAAATGTTCTGCATGCCCTCACTCACATCTAAAGTTAGAAGATGGGAGTCAGGGCTAAAATTCAAGAAGGTGCTGGAGATGCTGGTAGGACCCCAACTGTCTGGGCTTGTCTCTACCCCACTTGTCTCTACACCTGCCTGCCAGCTTCAAGCTGGGCTTTGTACCCTTCCCTGTGCACCACCACCTCTTCTGTTTCACACCCACACACATTGCTGGACAAATGAAAACTGCTTGGGACACTTCTCTCCAAACTCCTTGGCAATGGGAGACCTTCTGGCCCAGGTGTCACTACAGGACATGAAATAACACAACGTGGACACGCTGCTCTTTCAAGGTATAAAGAGAATTTTTTAATTTCTGACTCCAACATTTATACATTTCCAAAAGTGACAGTGGAGGGTGAAAATGTCACCTCTCCAATGACACTGGACAAACCAACAGTCCATCAAATTTCTCCTCCTCCATAAAAGAATGCAAAACAAT
>JAWWMS010000015.1:20657702-20669350 GCA_035048045.1 Chlorospingus semifuscus
GTTCTGGAATGGCTGCCCAGGGAGGTGGTGGAGTCCCCATCCCTGGGTGTGTTTAACCAAGCCTGGATGTGGCACTGGGTGCCAGGGCTTAGTTGAGGTGTTAGGACACAAGTTGGATTCAGTGCTCTTGAAGGTCTTTTCCAACCCAATGTTTCTGTGAGTTCTGTGAATTGCAGGGCAGGAGATGCCAGGGACAGCTCAAAGCAAGAGGGACAGTGCAGGTTCCTGCATGCAGGGCCACCATCCCCCCATTCCTGCTTGCTTCCCTGGATGCAGCGCTGGGAGGGGGCATGGGAAGGAGACAGGGAATGCACCCAGGGAAGACCAGGCACTCATGGAATGTCTTTCCAGAGGCCACAGTGCTGTGGTATGTACAATTCCACTTCTTAAAACAAAAAGAAGGAAGAATGGGTGCCACGGTTGAGGATATTTGGTGTTTCCTTCCTCGCTGCTTCAATTTACTCTTCCTCCATCCCACCTTGAGCCTCTGAGAGAGCTGAGGGCACAGAACTCAAGGACTGAAATAATCCTCCTGGCCTTCTCCAGCTTCACACACCCTCCTGCTCTTCTCCAGCGTGTGGCTTTCCAGGGATATGGCAGGAGAAAGGAACAGATAATACCTGGGGAATGCCTTTCTGCTCCCTACCATTGGAATGAGCTAAAATAAAGGGGCTGCTGTGTGATGCCAGGAGAAAGGAGATGATATCTGCCCAGGTTATACCCTGGACACTAAATCCAAATGCACTTCAACTAAGATCAGTTGCTTTATTAAAAAAAAAAAAAAAAAAAGAGAGAGGGGGAAAAAAAGTTGATTTTCTTTGCAGCTCTTGGAAGTGAATCTATTTGGTGTCAGGCTGAAAGAAGACAGCGTGTAAGTAACTGAGAAAGTGTTTACTCAGTGAATTAGTTCAGCTTTCATTGTGCACAGAGGATTATGGCCTCAGCAGTGGATGAGCTCCATTTCAGGCTGGAGTAGCTCACTTACCTACCTCCAGGGCAGGACTAATTATCATAGGACTTAGGCCATTAAAGGGCTTTAACTACCAGTGCTCTCTCCCAGGTCTGGATTAACTCTTTGCCTGGAGCAAAGCGCCCTGATAACCATTCAGCGTAATGGTCTGCTTTGATTCCTCTGCCCCCTCTGCCCACCCCTTTCGCCTTTAAACTTTATATTATTGTCAGATCTGGAACAATAGCTGGGAATATTAAAACCATTGCTGTAAAATGGCAAAGGGGGCCTTGTTGCAGATTTTTTTTCCCCTCCTTTTTTGCTTTCCCATTGCTAAGGCAATTTTAGGAAATACAATCTTGCAGAGAGCCCTTACCTGACTCAGGTGGATTAAGAGGGGCTGCTCAAAAGGCAGGACCCCCAAGGGAAAACCCTGAAATGCCCACAGAGCCCAGCTCTGTCTTACTCTGTTGTGTCCATGCCAATAATTGTGGTGGAAGGCACTCTGCATAGAAATAGCAAAAGACTATTGTTCCCCCAGGCATGAAATAGCCACGATGAGAGCAGAGTGATTACCCTGCTTCGCAGAAGAAGAGCTGGGGTGCAGGAGGTTTAAATGTTTTGCCCAAGGTAACAGATGGAGAATGTGGCAGCGACTGCTCCTTATCATTAAAAATATATTTGAAGAATTATCTCGTGATGCCTCTGAAACATCAGCATTCCCAGCTCTTGTGGCAGAGCAGCAGCACACCTGGGTGGCTCCCAGGTAGGAAGGTGTGGCTGAAGGATGTTCAACTCAACACTACAAAATCAGATGCACCTCTTCCAGTAAAAACCCTCAGGAGGGCATCAAAAGAATTTAAAGGAAACCAAAATAGCTGGTTTTTCAAAAAAAAAAAAAAAAAAAAAAAAAAAAAAAATAGGTGCTTCTTCCCACCACAGATCTGGGCAGGACCCTGGTTGTGCTGAAGGTTTGCAGGTTCAGAGCTGTGGAAGAAAAATCCCTTTTTAAAGCTTGTTCAGAGGTGCAGAGTGGGTGGAACTGTGGCCTGCTGCAGTGTTCACACCCACAGCCATGAGCAGGCAGATGTCCCTCACCTCCCTGTCCCCTGGCACCACCCTTGGGCCGTGGGAGATGGGAGCTCTTGGCACCATTTGATGGTGGAAATGCTGGCAGCTGAGACACCTCTTGAGCTGAAGAGGCGGTTGAAACGTTGAAATGCCTCTTCATCCCAAGAGGAGCATCCTTAAGAGAGTTCTTCCTCTCCACCTTTCAGTATTTTATTCCATGAAATACCATTTAGTGCCAACCACTAAGCTGAGCGTGGCCAACACAGCACCCATTTACAGACCCTGGTGGTCTCATGTGAATAACTCAGGTGCTCTGGAAAGATCATTTGTCCAGTCAAAACCCATAAAATCCATGAAAGCACAGATTAAAAGCCAAAACATAAATTGGTACTCCTCCATGTGCTTCTGTCCTTCACAAGTACATAAATAAAAGAGATACTTGAGCGAAACAATACATCAGAACCTATCTGATTTTTGTGGCACTTCCCTTCCTGTTGTTACCAAATTATCAGCTCAGAAACATAAAATATGAAATGGTTTGGCATTTCATATTTTATGTTTCTGAGCTGATAATTTGGTAAGTTTCCCCATTCCAATGTGTTGGAAAAGACCTTAAAGATCATCCACTTGCCACTCCCCTGCCATGTCAGGGACACCTTCCACTATCCCAGATTGCTCCAAGCCCCATCCAGCCTGGGAATCACAGCCCTGATCCCACCAGAGAATGGTCTTAGATGGGAGGCAGATGCTCAGTTTCATGTGTTCACAACTTTCTGCATCCCGTGGATCTCCTGTGAGTGTAAGGATGAGCACAGGCTCAAAAAGCCAGGATAGATGGGAAGCAAAGCCCAAGCCAGGATGGCTGGGTCAGGATCAGGGAGCTCAGCACAGTTTAAGGCAACTCAGATTATCTGAACAAAGCCAGGCACCTGCAGCCAGGTCTTCCTGAAGGCCTTGAACCCTATGAAAGCCCAGGGACCACCACATGGAGCCTGGCCCCTCCACAGGGCTCCCAAATTGTCAGAACCCAGCACATCCCTCTGGCTGTCCTGAGCAGACAAGACCCCTGCCAGGGGGCTCACAGGCCCTGGCATGGAGCACAAAACACCTCTGGTTTTGAATATGACCCGTGGAGCAAATTACCAACCTTATATGAAGATCTGCAAGCCACAACAGTTTAGGTAGAACATTAGTGAAGTTATCATGGGGTGGAAAAGTAGATTTTAGGGTTTCTGGTATGAGGGTTGAGGAGGTAAGATGGAGTGAACTGGGCATGTCCAGCCTTTCTCCTTCTTCTTCTTGGCCTCCATCTTCTGCTGTGATGGTGGCACTTTTGGATTGGTTTAGAGTAGAAGCTCTCTGTCTAACATAGGTGATAGGTATTGGGAAGTAATTGTAAACATTGTACAGGTAGTTTGTAGTATAAAAAGATAGCACCTCCTCTGAGGCAGGCAGAGTGCCTCTGACTGTCTTGCTGAGCAGACCTTGGCTGGACAGGAGAAAGAATTTTATAGATCAGATACAATAAACAACCTTGAGACCAAGAAATGAAGAGCCCTAATTCCTTCTTCAAGCGTCGGGCTGGGAAAAGAGACTTTGGAACTTTTCTCGGGGTCACTCTGATAAGGTAGAGATCCCAACACCAAATTCCTTCTCCTTGCTGAAATTCCAGGAGCACGCTGCACTGAAAGCAGTGTCTGTCCAGCAAGGGGTGTTTCTTCCTCCTTTGGTGCTGCTCCCCATGGCTTTGTTCACACCTTTTCTTGGCTGACTCAGTTCTGCATTCAGCTGCCCAGCTGACAGCTCTCACAGCGTTCCTCAGAGCTCTGAAGCACCTTGCAGATGGTCAAAGCACGCCAAAATTGTGTTCTGCTGCTTCGTCTATATGGAAATTGTCTCATTTCTGCCTCCCTCTGATCTCTTACTCTGAGGATAATGGGGTTTAGTACTTTCCCTTCTTGCCCCTGCTGCAGGTGTGAACTGGAATAGAAGACAAACTGCTTACTGGAGTGCAAGTTATTTGTTGTTTGCAGATGAACAGAGCTGCCTTTCATTTCGTGTGATTCCGAGTATTAAATTCCTTCTCCTCGTCATTTACCCATTGCTTGACATCTTCTGCTTTCAACTCATTCATTCCCCATCACATCTGTGAGCCTGCACAGTGAGGCCCATCAAGAAAAACACAACTGAGGCCACTCACTGAGGAAAAAGAGAGGCAGGTAATTGTGGAACAGCAAGCAGAGACCTTTGAAGAAAAGGCAATTCCTCAGAGGAAAATTAGACCAGCTGAGTATTTCCTCTCTCATTACCAAGGGTGCTTCAAGCCTGGCTGAAACATCTGCTTATGGAATCCACCAAGAAAGCCCCCCCCAAAAAAATAAAAACCAGGGCTGGAATCATGCAGGAACAAGCAAATCTGCTTGAGAGAGCTGAGCACTGTTCCCTTGCTGCTGAGGCAGCAGCTCCTCTTGCTCTGTGCTCACTGAGCACCACGGGACCCTGACCTGCTGTGTAGCAGGCAGGGATAACAGCAGTGAGACAAGAACCCCAGAGCTGGGGCCAGGCAGTGAAAGCACCTTCTGGTGCCTCCCTCTCACATTTATCAAAAGCAGGTTTCCCACCTTCCAGTGAAACTGCAATTAACTTGTAAATGAATGCTACACAATTAATTTCCCACCAGCTGCTGCTCTGCAGCTGAGAGCAAATCAGTCAGGGAGGCACCCACAGGAGCTCTGGTGTGGCCCTTGCCATAAGTTCTGCCCCAACACAAAATAAAACCCTATTAAACTGATAAGGCCAGCCCACCTTACACAGAGAGAGCCCAAGGACTGGAGGAAGGGGTGGAAGAGTTTAAACCCAGAGGAAAACACAATTCATTAATCCTTTAACTTTAGGATATAACATCTTTCCCTGTTGATAATGCTCATGAGACCTTAACAGCTCTTGGATCAAAACAAAGGGAACATGTCCTTCATGTTTCCCAAAATGTGCACTTGAAGGTGCTCCATCTAAAACAGAGGAACACGAATTGAACTCTACAGCCAGGTCAGCTCTTGTGCAGCTCTGGGAACTAAAACTGTGTGAAAACCCAGATGTGTGTCTGTATTGGGAGGAGGTGCTCCTCATTTTGGAGAGAGAAGCAGCCTCCCATAGTCAGGTGCTCTTGGTTCCCAGCCCAAGATGCTTCTAGGTCTCTTCTCCCACATTTGGAGAGCACACACAGGGATGAGGGTCCTACTCACCCTAAAGACACAGGTAAGTTGTATAGAACACAGCAAAAAAAGGCCCAGAGACAGTTTGAGCCTCATTCCTAGCAGGCTGTGGATTGGGACAGATTTATCTTTCTTCTCCTGTGGCATTTGTCACCTTCCAGCAGGCTGCCCCATCCTTTTGTGTGCTGCCATGTGAGCCAGGATGGGGCTGCAGCTGCAGTGCCCTGCTCTGAGCCACCACAACATCCCAATCACGAGATTTTACTCCTCCAGTGTCTTCCCCTCCTGGCAACCACCAGGACATGGGTTGTTCCCATCTCTCCAGCAGGATTTTCATATTACACTCAAAAATCTTGCTAATTTACTCCTCAAATTACACTCAAAAATCTTGCTAATTTACTCCTCCACTTGCCAGATTTTACTCCTCCAGTGTCTTCCCCTCCAGGTAAACACCAGAACATGAGTTGTTCCCATCTCTCCAGCACGACTTTTATATTACACTCAAAAATCTTGCTAATTTAAGTGTTCTTGCGTGGCCACTCTGGGATCTGCTGCAGTGGCATCCATTAAATCCCTGCCACATCCCAGGGCTGCAGTCAAAAGCCTGTGTGAGGGGGATGACAGCTCTGAGGGAGTGGGACCACAAGGTTTTTGGGAGTTTTTGTGTTCTCCTCTGTGGTAGGAGATAACAAGTTTGCCACCACAAAATTGTGAACAGGCACAGCTCTTGACGGCGAGGGAGAGAAGTTCAGGCTGCAGATGCAGAAAGCTTTAGTCATGGTGGAAAGGAGCTGAACACATCAACTGCTCGGGGACGGGCTTCTCTGAAGGCTCCACAGAAGACACAGAAAATTCACTTGAAACGGAGCAACACTGTCTGGGGATGGAAAACAGCTGCTCTGGGAAAAGGAAATCACCCATTTCCCACAGGCACAATGGCTCTTTGGGGGAGAGCAGCTAATCTTGGAGCGGAGCACAGAACTCGGGTGCTGGAAGGAGATAACAAAGACCAGGGGCTCTTGTGTTCTGGGTCAGCTGCTGGGCCCAGCTTTGCCTCTCCTGAGCAGACACAGCAGGCCCTGCCACACAGTGTCACTGTGCCTGCCAGAGATAAGCTCCAGCATGAAAGGCAGCTGGCTGAAGCTCAAGCTAGGCAAGATGGAAGTGATGCTTCCAGGAAAAAAAAAAATTAAAAAGGAGTGATTCAGGCATTTCCTAAGAAATGCTGAAGCTCTTGTCCCCCTTTGCACAGGGAGGACACCAGTGGACTGAGACTGCACTTGCTCCTTAAGGCTCAGCCTGTGGTCGTCACAAACATCATCTGGGCACCTGGACCCTCTCCTGCTTTTCTCTTTCTTTCTGTGAACCCTGGCAAGGCCCAGGACTTCATCAGAGCAGGTCGGAATGCCTCTGCTCTAAGATGTGGCTGGCACCACCAGATTGAGGTGAATTGGAGCAGATTTTCTCTCCTTACCCAGCCAGGAACCAGCTTTGGGACACAGAATTTTCTCTACATCTGGAAGGGCCAAGGGCATTAGTGTGATGTGTGGAATAGCAGGAATATTAGAAATTCAGTGATGGAGATGTTCCCTTTGTTTTGATCCAAGAGCTGTTAAGTTCCCATGAGCACTATCAACAGGGAAAGATGGTGTATCCTCAAGTTAAAGGATAAATGAATTGTGTTTTCTTCTGGGTTTAAACTCTTCCACTCCTTCCACAATGATCACAAGTCCCAAAATAACTTCACCCTCTACTTCCCAGTTTTCTTCTCCCTGCTTTACAAGCTCCCTTTAGAAGCCAAGCAAAAGCAGAGAGGCGCAAGCTGATTATCAAATAATGTACTTGCCATGGTGAGAAATAGCTGGATAAACAGTGGAGAAGTCACCTCTTAACTTTAAATGCAAGAGTTAATTCAGTTCACCTATCTCCACTGATTAAAGCAGTTTCCAGAGAGAAAAAGGCAAGAAGATGCCCCATCCCTGGAAGTGTTCATGGCCAGGTTGGACAGGGCTTGGAGCAACCTGGGATTGTGGAAGGTGTCCCTGCCCACGGCAGAGGATGGAACTGGGTGAGGTTTAAGGCTCCTTCCCACCCAAACTATCCTGGGATTCCATGATTCTATGACAGAAAGTCTTCTTGGCAGCTGCAAAAACCCCAAGGGCCCCCAAGGACACTTTTCCTCCTAATGCCCAGTGACAGGAAGATTTTTGTGCTCTGGAGCAGGAAGGATTCTGTCTCTTCCACAGAGCTGCTGCATGTTTTGTTTAAAATTCAGAGCATTGAAACTTCAAAAATAGCATCTGCATTCCCTTCCTGTGGATGCCTCAGCAGCTGGGATCTGCTGACTCGGGTGCTTTGGCTGCTGCACTTTACACAGGAATTACACCAGGGTGGAAGAGGCAGCTGAGTGCTTGTGGCTCCTTCCAACGGGAGCAGGGAGGGGAAGAACATTGAGTGACCAGGCTGTCCCTCCCCTAGGACACACCATGTTCACACATGGACCTTGTTGTCCTCATAGGGCCCTCAACACCAGACCAGGCTGTTGAGGAGCTGCTCCTGTGCCTCCTCCCCCTGCCCACTGAATAAGCTTTAATTTAGTGCCTGCTATTCTGAGGTGTGTTGGGCTCTTTGATGGTTGGACTTGTTCACCTTGGAGGCCTCTTCCTACCTTAATGATTCCACGGTTCTATAATTCTATGCGGAGGCATCAGGCAGGCTTAGAGGTTGTCACAACCAGCCATGGTGGCGCCAGAGAAAAGCAGTTTCAGCTCCTGCTCAGAGCCAAGATGGGCAGTTGGATGTCCCTCCCTCCCTGGCTGGATGTGTGCCATGCTGGAAGAAGTGTTTGTGGCGGGGAAACCTGTGTCCTAGAGGGACAATTTCTGCTCTGTGGCTTGATCCAGACCCATGGAAAGTCCTTCTAGTCCTTGGGAATTCCTACATATTTCTTTCTAAGCCCTGGGGCCCAGCACAGGAAGGACCTGGAGCTGCTGGAGAGAGCCCAGAGGAGGCACCAGGGTGAGCAGAGGGATGGAGCAGCTCTGCTGGGAGGAAAGGCTGGCACAGCTGGGGTTGTTCAGCATTGGAGATTGACCTAATTGTGGCCTTCCAGTATCTGAAGGAACCAACGCAAAAGATGGAGGAGAATATTTCCAAGGGCCTGGAGTGCCAGCCAAGGGGGAATGGCTTCCCACTGCCAGAGGGCAGGGTTAGATGAGATATTGGAAATAAATTCTTCCCTATGAGGGTGGTGAGACCCTGCCACAGAGGAGCTGTGGCTGCCCCTGGATCCCTGGAAATGTCCCAGGCCAGCTTGGACAGAGCTTGGAGCAACCTGGGATAGTGGAAGGAGTCCCTGCCCATGGCATGGGTGGGACTGGATAATCTTTAATGTCCCTTCCAACCCAAACCATTCCATGAATCCATGATTCTGCTGATCAAAAATGTTCCCAGAACCTTCTCCTGCCTGTGCTCTGTTGCTGCTCCTGGCCATGTCCCTTCACAGAGTCAGTGGCTGGTGAATCCGGGACACATTTCCAAAAGTTGAGCTGCCAAGTGCTCTGCCTGTAGAAGTTGGGTCTCTAACTCACAGGAACCTCTCCCTCCTCTTCTGCTGCACACTCTCCACTCCTTGGAAGCGCACAAAGAAAATGCAAGCGTTTTACAGAAAAATAAATGTGTCTCATGGATATGTATAAAATTGGCCAAGTCTTTGCAGGGAAACTGTGTTTCCTCCTCTTTGGACTTGCTCCTTCCTCCTCTTAACACGTGGAACAAATGTCTCCTTTGGAGCGTGATGGGGTAACTTGGAGAGGTCGGCAGAATTGCTACACATGGACCCTGGGCTGGTTTTATTTTTCTATTGAACCTTGATGGAAACGCATGCACAGCAAGTCAGGGCCTGTCCCTTTTCCTTTCTCCTTTCTCTCTCTCTCTCCCTCTCTCTCTCTCTCTCTTTTTTTTTTTTTTTTTTTTCTTTCTTCCAGGAGTGCTGATGATAAGAAAAGCAATGTCTAAATCTTCTTAATGGTGTTTATGCAAGCAGTTTTGCTTAGCTGCAGTCCCTGCCACCCCCTCCCCCGTCCACCCTCCCCTCCCATCTCCCTGCTAATATCGCTGCTTCATTCCTTTCCCTGTTGGCTATTACTATGGACTACAGCGAATCTAAAACTAAATAATCCCCTTAGTGTCAAGTTTTCTGGGCTGAGCAAATAAATCTAACCAAATGCATTATCTAGGTAGAGGAGGCTGTTGTAAGGGGGGAAAAAAGATAAAGGCTATTTTACTTTAAGGCAAAGAGTAAAACCATCATTTTTCATTCACATTGTACTTTTAAAGTTTTTTTTTTTAATTTTATTTTAACTTTCCTGTTCAATCCTTTTATTTTTCCATTGTAATTAAAAAAAAATAAAGAAATGCGGCAAAGCCTCTGATTTCAAGCATTAAATAGAGGGAGAAAGACCTCAGATAAGGTGCCATTCAAATCCCCCTCTCAGACGGGTAATTCTGATCAGGCAGTAAAGTGGTCTAAATAAATAAACCCTTCCCCACTTCTCCTTCCCTGGGGAGGGGAGATGGAGGTATTAGAAAACTCATTTACAGGAGGAAGAGCACATGGAAATCCGCATGTCCCAGGATGAGGTGCAGAGGTCTGGATTCAGCCCAGGACAGGACTGGAGGTGTCTCTGTGTGGTGGCTCAGAACCCAATTTTGGGGATGCTTCAGCCTGTGTTTGCAATTAGGGCTAATGCAAACCTGGAGAAAAAACGCCTCAGACCTGGAGAATGGTGCATTTTAACTCCCATTTTCATCTGACACATCTTTGAAAGCACAAGCAAAGCCATTCTGCTGTTATCCAGCTCCTCTCTTGTACAAATCCAGGCCAATGGAGCTCTGCTGGATTTGTGGCAGCAAAAATCTGGCTGACATTGTCCCCATCTCTGCTGGACTCCACCCTTGAGCCAGGTTTGGGCAGCTCTGCCTTGCTCATCAGACCCATGGAAAGTCCTTGGGAATTCCTACATATTTCTTTCCAAGCCCTGCAGCCTTCCCTCTTTCCTGATCCTACATCCCATGGGCTCTGGGGAAAACCTGGAACCAGAAATCCCATTGGAGCAGCCTCAGGAGTTGTGCACATGCATGAACACCATAAATGACCCAACACCAGCATCATTTACCTGAATTCACCCTCTTCCTACTGGTTTGCTTCAAACACGGACCACATTAAGAAGATGTCTAGTGTAGCTCTTGGAAAAGCAGAACATGACTCACAGCTTTCTGTAAGAAAAAGGCATTTTGGCCAACATTAACCACCAACAAACTCATCACTCCCAATGCCCTCCCTTCCTGCTTTTGCCCCCAGCTTTCCACACTGAGCATGACAAACACAGCCCCATCCCAGCTACTCTGAAGGAAATTAACTCTACCCCAGCCCAAACCATCACGATAAAATAAAACCCCAAGGGGTTGTTGGGTTTGGACCCACAGGATCAGGAAAGATCAGAAAGATCTTGAACTCTTGGAGGTGGATGGACAAACAGTGTGAGGTGCTGCTCCCTTCACACACCTCACCCATCCAAATTCTGCTCTTGCCCAGTTCAAAGGGTTTTTTCCATTTGAGAATAATTAAGTCAACAGCATTTTCTCTGCATTTGCTTTAATCCCTTTGTGTATGTTTTGGGTTCCCCATCTCTGCAGCCAGCCTGCCAGGGAGATCTGCTCCTAAGATCCATTAATCTTTAAATTTCTTCTGTTCTAGACAGGCAGATATTCCTGTTTGAAACTGATTCATTGCTTCTTTCTTGTTCCTTTTTATTTTTATGAAACAATTCTTACCATTTTTAGACCCTTCCATGTTAAAGGTAAAACCCCAGGAAGAAGAATAGATTTGTTCTAGCAGTTGTTTTTATAAATTTTCTCAAATCTCAGGCACTGCTCACATTGGAAAAAAAAAGGCAAAGACTACTCCATTGTATTTTGGGATCAGGATCTGCAATAGACGTCACCAGTAATGATGGGCCAGCTCTTGACCTGCTCCTGGACTGCACAGCAAGGACACCAGATGAGGACCAGGCTCAACCAATTTCCAGCACAATAGCACAAGCATCCTGCTCATTTTAATCTAATATTCTTTGAAACATCTGCACAAAAATACCTGCCCGGCTAAGGATGAGCTCCAAAAGCCAAGGGAAAACTGCAATCTTTGATAAACAAGCTGAAGGAAATGATGTGAGAAGGTCACACTGGATTGATGAAGAGCAGCCCCTGGAGAAGGACTTGGGGCTGCAGGTGGTGAGGGCTGGCCATGCCCCATGCCAGGACCCCCCTGTGCTGGGCTGTTCCCAGGGTGGGCAGCAGGAAAGGGGTTGGGATTGTGCCCCTCTGCCCTGCTCAGGTGAGACCCCACCTGCAGAGCT
>JAWWMS010000015.1:20672029-20698583 GCA_035048045.1 Chlorospingus semifuscus
TGTATATATGTATATATGTATATATGTATACACACATATAATATTTATGCATATAATATAATGCAATTATATATATATATATATATATATATATACATATATATACATATGAAAAAAAGTCTTGTTTTATTTTACTTTACTTGGCCTTTGTGCCACAGGAATGTAGGGTTAAAAGGAACCCTTTCCATCCACTAAGTTGGCATCTCTTCATTATATCCCTTTTATAATCTTTATTTCCATCCCTTTTTTCCCTTCCATAAGTTTCCAGCCTTTTTAGGAGGCTTTTCCAGAGTGGGGATCTTCTGATGGTCAATGATTTCCTACCTTGATTTACTCACGCCTGTTTTATCTCACTTGCTTGGTTGCCAACACTGCCCTTTGCTGGGAGCAACCCCTTCCTCTCCCTCACTTCTAATGCCCCAATATATTTCCTGAATATTTCCTCAGTCTCCCTTTTATGGGAGAAACCAGGCTAAGCTCTTTCTGCCCCGTGTGTGGGACATGTTTCCCTTAGCCAGCCATGGTTCATGAGGAGCCCGTGTTTCCCTAATGAGGAGAATTGGGAGTTTTCCCACACCTAACTGGGAGAATTGGGATTTTCCCCAGTTCTGGAACCAGCAGTGGGTTTGTCCTCCTTATTTCCTTATTTCACAATTTCTCAGCCCAGATGCTTTGGGTTGCCGAGTGCTGCAGGGAGAGCTCCAGGAGATAACATCTGCAGAGATAGGAATCACTAAATGACTTGGTCACAGCACTGGGATTTCCAGGTCCTCCTCTAAATGGAAAACCCTTTATAACATGTCTTTCCTCTTCCATGTTGTGTGCAGGAGATGTCAATGCCCAGCTTATTGGCATCCCTGGGTAGGCAAGGACTGCACACCCAGCATTTCCACAATAATTCAGCTGGTTGGGATGAGCCACTGTCACATCAAGACATGCGGGCCTTTTGTTGGAGGGACCTGAGAAGGTCTCAGGACATCCTGAAAAGGAAAGGGATGTACTGCCATCAGGATTGGTGATGCCTCTCCATGCTGAGCTGGGGAACTGCCCACCAACCTCTGGGAAGCCTTTATTCAGGAATTGTATCTGTCTGACATAGGTGGTTTGTGTCCTAGTCTATCTGAGGGATCTGCTTTTGGGGACACAGTGGTTTCACAGCCTTACCTTTCTCACAAAACATTTCCTCAGGGGTCACAGGCTCTGGGTGCTCCAGATCCAGGACCAAACAATGGCTCCCAGCAGGTTTCCATGGCTGGAAAGGCAGTGCTTCCCAGGGATTCACACACAGATGCACTTCCAGGGAGAGAAAGTCACCGAGTTATTTTTGTAAACACACTGAAACATTTTAAAAATAAAATTATAGCTGTGAAAAACACAGATTCCACTGAACTCATTCCTCCTACTTTAAACTGTTATCCCGGGGCAGCCCAGCAGCTTTGGAAAAGGCACACAGCACATCTTCATTTAGATAAAGCTGCCATGAGGCCAAGGGGGAATAGCCAGAATTACAATTCACTCCAAATACTCTGTGCTACACAGGGAGGAGTTCTGGCCAGAGATGCTGAAAGACGTGAGCGATGGAGGACACGGATTCACTCCAGCATCCAGAACTCCTCCTCCAAACAAACAAACAAAAGGAAAGTTTTGAAGTCAATCACTGAAGGATTCAGACTCATCTGAGACAGATCAAAGCTTTTCGTTTCCACTGTGACATCACTCAGTGGTGTTATCTACATGGGAATTCTTAAAACATGGAAAAAAAGGGGGTTTGGGACACAGAGGGGAAGGGTTTCCTTCTTCAAGTGAACAAGCAGGACCTTATAGGATTGTCATAACTTCATTTTTCTTCTGTGTTTTCATCCCTTACTTTAATTTTTGATAAAATGAGTGTGACTTTCAAAGCCTGTGGGTTTTGGAGCCAACAGGATTGTTAGTATAAAAATTCTGTGTAAGTAAATCAATACTACAGTTATTATATATATGGCATAGAACATAAAAATATATTAATTTATATAGTACATAGAGTATATATTTGGTATGGAACATACATCAAATATATTCCATCCCATAGAACATAGACAAGAGAGAAGTTTGATTCGATGGTTCTGCTGAAATTTTTCCAGAATATATGGGGATAAAAATGCACAAAAATAATTCAAAAAGCACTTGCACATTCCTTTTTTTTTTTCCCAAGGAATTCATTGCTTTTAGACACAACTTAGGCCAAAGTTTTACTGGAATTCAAACAAAAAGTAGCCTTTGCCACAAGGAAAAACTATTGCAATTGTGATTTAAGGAAAGCCATGGGGATGATGATGGGATTGTAGAATATCCTGAGCTAGAAGGGACACACAAGGATCAAACTCCCTGGCCCTGCACAGACTCCCCAACAATCCCACTCTGTGTCTGGGAGCATTATCCAAAAGGTCCTGGAGTTTTGGCAGCCTTGGGACAGTGCCCATTCCCTGGGGAGCCTGGGCAGTGCCCCAGCAGCCTCTGAGAGAAGAACCTTTCCCTGATTTCCAACCCAACTCCCTCCCAACACAGCTCGATAGCCCAGATGCTGCTCATTCCCTGCCCAGAGCAGCTCAGCTGTGGGATCTCAGTGCTCTGCCCCACAGCACTGCACAGCCCTCACTCATCCCAGGAGCCACAGATGCTCCCTAATCGAATTCCTGCACGTCACATGAATGGAGGGAGTGTTGGCAGTAAAGTCTGCACTTTAATGCGCTCACTTCCAGCCAGGCATCCAGGAAGGACTCTTCCCAAAGATCTCAGCTGGAGTTCCCAACGAATGAGTGGGAAAAAGTGGGGAACAGGGTGCTGGAAAAAAAAAAGCAGAGGTATTTTTAAGATGCTGATTTAGAGTGCTATTAAAAATGCTGCCCACATAGCCTTTTAACCCTCCAAGATATCAGATAAGTTTCTCTTTCCTGCGGGGAGATGAAGTGGCTGTCATTATCTGGAAGGGCTGTATCATATCGGAATCTGCCGGCGCAGGTCAGCGAGTCCGGGCTGTTCTGGGCCCGGCTCCGGCACTGAATTACATTTCCTGGGCACAAAGGCTGCAGAATGGGTGGGTGCTTTGTCATTTAAACTGCATAAAGAGGCAGAAATTGATTTTTATTGTGGATCTTCATATCTAATAAAGCTCTGAGGGGCTCTTTTCTTCTCCGATTGAATGGCCATTGAATGCTTTCAATCTAGTTCTGTGTTTCATGCCTAAACTGAATAGTGGCAGGAGGAAAATAGATGGGGGGAAGAGAGGCCAAGTCACTTTCCAGATTGAAAAGGATACAGAAGGGAAATAAATAAAAAAATAAAATAAAATAAAGTAAAAATGAATCAGAGAAAAAAAAAAGCCATTTAAGTGGAAAGGGGAACATTCCTGGTGCCAAGGAAAAATTGCTTTGTGCGACGGGCGTACACGGGAGTGTCTGCGGGCGCAGGGACAGTGTGGGATGACGTGGGACTCCGTGGAATGCTGCTGAGGGACCCTGATCTCACCTGCACCTCCGTTCAGAGCTTTGGGACTGGAAATTTCCGTCTCCCTGGCCAAAACATGTCAACAGTGCTCATCCCGGAGCTGCCCTGTGTGCGTTACCCGCGGTAACTGACAGGCTTCCTCCGCTATAAAACGGGAATTACTCCGTTTATGTTGACATTAATTAGAGGAGAGATTGGTTTAGAATACAGTGTTTTTTAATGTAATTAGTACCTAGTTCATCACATCCTCCTCAAATCAACAAAGAGACAATAATACATAATGGCTTTTCAGTTCCTCTTTGATATGTATTGCTCATTTAGTCCTGGTCCCCTTGGGGAGCTCCATCACAATTAACAAGGCCAGTAGCGTTAGCATTAATTGGTCGTGCTGATGGTCTGATCTAAGGTCCTCAGGACTCCTCCTATAGCATTGCAGACTGGTCAGACACTCCTGGGAGCTCTGCCTAATTGAATGTTGAGTCTCTTGATCGTTAGACCCAGGAGACAAAGTCATTGCCTGTTCAGATGCTCAGCCTTTGAAGCAGCAGGACTTGGGATGAACAAAATGCTCCCCAACAGCCTGGGCAGGACCTGGAAGGAGGCAGCCGGTTCCACTGGGGTGCCCTCCTGCCCATGTCACCAAACCACATCTGTTCTGCACACCAGCACCTTCAAGTTCTTCAACTTGTCAGCTCAGAGATGTCGGGATCCAAGGAGTGCATTTCTTCCACGGCAATTTTACTGTTTTCAGTGTTCTTGTGAGATTTGACTTGTGTCCCTGAACCTCCACAGTCAGCACTGGGAATCCCCTCCCATGGAGGCTGGAGCAGGAGATCTGATCAGCTCCTCACCACAAACCACAAGGCATCTTTCATGCTGAAGAGATGTGGATTTGGTTTTCTTGCATCTACCCAAAGCCCTGCTGTAGGTGTCTGTCTTCTGCACTGCAACAAAATTAAGGTCATAAGAACTCCAAACTCTTGATGAATCCTGGACCTGAGCAAATAAAAACTCTCACATGTGCCTGAAAAGCTGGCCCTTGAGTTTGAGCCATGAAGGCGTTGAGTATCATTTGTCAGGAGAAGAGGAAACGGCCTCAAGCTGCACCAGGGGAGGTTCAGGTTGGGCAGCAGGAAGAAATTCTTCATGGAAAGGGTGGCCAGGCAATTGGTCCACCCAGGGAGGTGGTGGAGTCTCCATCCCCAGAAGTGTTCAAGAAACAATTAAACATGGCACTCCGTGCTCTGGTCTGGGTGACAAGCTGGGGATCAGGCACGGGTTGGATTCCATGATCTGGGAGGTCTTTTCCAACCTTAGTGATTCAGTGGTTGCATGACCCCTGTCTTTCCTTGCATTTAAGGGCATTAAAATCTCACTGAGACCCTCTTGAAACATCCAATGCCTCCTCAGAGCCAGTGGTTGTATGGCTGGGAGGGCAGAGGGCTTCCTGGAGTTCTTGGAAGCTCAGATTTTCTTTTGCCTGAGCTCCTCTCACATCCACCCCAAGCTGTTTTATTCTCAGCACATAATAGGGAAGAGAAGCTGAAGATGCCAGCTGAATTTTTTCCCCTCCTATCCTGGAGAAGAAGAGAAGACAGCCTTAGAGGTTAAACAAAGCAAACCTCTCACTGGTTACATGCCTCCTTCCCTCCACCCTTCCTTCAGGAAAGAGTTTTTCCTCAGGCTGCTATAAAATGGGAATGACTCAGTTTATGTTGACAATAATTACAGGAGAGAATTTTGGGTTTAGAATAGTGATTTTTAATGTCGTTTGGCTTCTCACCTGCCTGTGTCATCACCCATAGAAACCTCCTCCAAATCTCTTTGTCCCAGGCAGTCACAGGAATGCCAAAAAGTAGGGTGGCTCCAACTTTAGATTCCCTCAGAAAATCTTAAAGCAGACCAAGTCTTTCAGAGTGAGAGAATGAAATCTGCAAAGTGTCTGAACTTCTCCCATCCCATGGCAGAGACCTCAACAAGAGCCATTGGGAAGGGACCCACCTATTTTAGTTCTGAGAATTCATTTTTTTGAAATTTGGCCCCAAGTAGAGAATCTTCATGAAAAAATACACAAAGTAAAACCCAAAACTACAAAAATTGCACATTGTTTTTACAAATCCTGGTTGCCTTTGCCAAGAGCTCAGTGCAATCTCGAAGTGCGTTGGTGATCCAGAAAACCAAGGAAAAAATGCCAGGCTGCATTCAAAAAGAGGGAATAATACTGAAAACGCTGTAATGGAATAATGGAATTACAGAACTGTATGATACACATTCACTCAGAATAATGTTCCCCACTCCGACCTCCCTGCCTCGGAATGCAGACACGGGAAAGGTCTAGGGGAGGGCAAAGGAAATGATTAAGGGCAAGGAAAGACGCCCATGCAAAGAGAGATTAGAAAGATCATGGCCACATAATTTAGAGCTGACATGAATAAGAGAAGCCATGATAGAGATATAGAAAATAATTTGCCTTTTTTTCTGGTTTGCAGAGCTTTTGTGAACTCAGCCTGCACTGGTTTTCCTTCAGATCCACACGGGAATCAGATGCGCTTGGCAAACAGGAAAACAAGCAACATCAGGCTGGAGTGCACATTCCAAGAGACTGGAGTGGGGAATATTATTTGAGATTCCAAATGAGTCTCTTAAAGAAATGTTGTCCTTCTGGTGCTAGATGGAGCGACCTTTGGATAAAGGAGGAATGTCTCAGGAACAGGATCACAGAATCCTTACCGTGGAAAAAGACTTCCAAGTTCATCAAGGCCAAGCCTCGACTGAATCCCACCTTTAAACCCTATCATAAAGTGCCACATCTACTCATTTCTTGAACAGTTCCAGGGATGGTGACTCCACTATTTCCCTGGAGACCCAGTTCTGTCAAGGTGGGGGTCAGGCTCTGGTCTCAGGGAACAAGGGGAAACAGCCTCAAGCTGTTCCAGGAGAGGTTTGGGTTGAATACCAGGAAAAATTTCTTCCCCAAAAGCTCTCTCCAGGCCTGGCACAGCTGCCCAGAGCAGTAGTGGAATCCCCATCCCTGGAGGGATTCAAAAGCCGTGTGGATGTGGCACTTGGGGACAAGGGTTTGTCCTGGGCTTGGCAGTGCTGTGAGAATGGTTTGACTCAATGATCTTTGAGAGCTCCTCCAAACTAAATAACTCTGTGATTTTATGAAATTGTCTCTCAGCAGAGTGAGGGGGTTTTGTGTAAATGCTGCTTCGAGCAAGGCGTTCTAAAGAGAATATGAATTTTGGAGAGGTACAAAGGGGCTCATACTCCTGAACACTTGTCCTTTTCTTCCAGCTGTTGGTCTAATAAAAGGTTATTGAGGTCTCTCTCTACAAAGTCTCTCTTTTCAAGAGGAAGCACTTCTGACACTCACGATACTGTCCAAACTCCAAATCTTTCAAACTGTAGTTCTAAACAAAGACTTCCATCCATGGGCCAGAAGGGAAAAGGGAATAAAACCCCAACCCAGCACATAACAAAAGTATGAAGAATGCAGACAACAAAGGTGCATGGAAGAATGATCCAAATTAAACGATGAGACTGCAGATGGACTCGAGAGACACAAATACCTCATTTAACCTCAAGGCACAATGAGTTGCCAGGGACAGAAATGAAAGCAGAGATCAGTTGGGTGCCAAGTGGTTTGTTCTCAAGTTCCCTGAGGAGGAGAGAGCTCTACAGTACTTGACAGAATGGTTTCTATCCACTTCAGGTCCTGTCAAGGTCCAGAATTAAAAAGTCGAGGACTTTTTGACCTTTCTGAATAGTTGATGGGTGTATGCAGGACTGAACACAGGGTGTAGTTTCTCAAGGCATCTTGTTCCTGTGTAGTAAAAAATTCAGACTTTTGTGTCACCAATTAATGGCAGAGAATTAGTGAAGGGAATGATGGAGGCAGCTGTACAGTCCTGTGTGGTATCTAACAATGTCCTCTGGGATCCCCAGGGGGATTTTGCAGCAAAACCTGGGGCAGAAGGATCTCAGCCAGGCCCTGTGCACAAGCTAGAGCACACACAATCTTTTAGGATTGGTTGGTATTTCCTCACCAATTCATGCCCCAGGCAGTTTAGGCACCATCAAGGAATGTCACAGCAGGCTCACCACTGAAATACAGACCTTAAAGGAAGGCACATCAAGTTCAATGGGCTTTCCCCTAAAAGAGGAGCAAACTTGCTCAAATAGCAGCTGGAACAGGGTAAAGACATAATTGAAGTGAGGCAGTGCCCAGAGTGGCAGGGCAGCTGGCCAGGAGTTTATAAACTGAGTGAGGAAGAGGGTGCTGGGTATTGCTGAGCTTTGCACTGCACATCATCCCCCTTAAAACATTCCTGCTGGGCTGTAAAATGTGTCCAGACTGAAAAAAAATGCCAGGGAAGAGACAGAGAGACAGAGCCCAGGATGAAACAAATCCTCCCTTGAACACCAAGTTTTAACTATAGGTTAGGAGTCCTTTAAAAGACTTCACCTAGAGGATGAAAGTCCTTTTTATTTTTGTTATGCACTGCTGGCAGCTGGCTGTCCCCAGAGCTGAGGATGATGAAGGACAGATGCTGCTCTCGTGGGGTTTTTCAGCACTGACCCAACTGTAAGTGAGCCTGATGCAAGAAGAGGGTCAATGTTTGGGAAGTTTCCATATTACCCAGGGTTAAATATCCTTTTCCATCTCTCACTCTTCTACCTTTCCCCTACCTCATGGCATGGTCATCTCTGAACAAATGAGTCATTTTAGTTCATTTTTGAACCATTGCAAGAGGCAGGATTTGGAGATGGATGGCCTTCCACTCCAGCTTTGGGACAAACCCTCAATTTCTGATTTTAGATCAGGAAAGGATCTTGTCTGAAATCCACCTTCACAGAGCAAGGTCTCTCCATGCTTTGAGGGGGCTCCACTGGGCAGTGTAAATGCTGCATTTCCCCATCTGCCACACCTGCTCAGTAGTTCCTGCACTGCTCACCTGGCACTCGCTTGTTGTTACACTTGTGCACTCCTTGTTTTGCATTTAATGGTTTGGATTTTACCCCCAGAAGTGTTTACACCTCGGATCTGAGCAGCCCTTGGTGGCAGAATTTGGTTCCTGAGGTCAGCGGAGCTGTGGCTGGTGTGCTGCACTGTCTGAGTATTTTCCTCTGCCATGAACTCCAGTTGGTGCTGTGGTTTCTGGGTTTTTCCAGCAGGATTCCCACTCGCCCTGCTCAGCTGGAGTGCGTGCAGCTGCAGAAATTGTCCCTCATCTCTATTAAAAAATATTCAAAATGATGCGGGGAGTAGAAGTTTGAGTTAATTACAAATTATTCTCGATTTCACTAGCATTTTATTAACAAATCCACATTAATCCAGTATTAAAGCAGGGCGGGATTATAGGATTTCTCTCATCTGAAGCTTGGAGCAAGGGAAGTCTATAATAAACCTACCTATTCATTTGACACAAAGCTGTTCTATCAAATCTACCCCAACATGGGGCCCCCCCCGCCCTTCCCTGCCACATCCATATGCAATCCTATACAATGGGAACAGTATATTTTTATGATTCACCAGAATGGATACAAACCCAAGATGGGGTAAAATTGCCTTCCCAGCACCACTGGCCTTGAAGAGGTTTTTTTCTGGCTCCCCAAGCTGTGCAAGTGCCCTACTGGGAGCACCTTCCACCTCCCAGCTCCGTGTTTGAGTCCATCTCCACTGCAGAACTGTCCCCAAAGCTATTTAAATTCCCACAATCATTTAAAAGCAAGATGAGCTCCTTGGAAAGGATGCTTCCTCTGCAAATCGAGGCTTACACCACGAGGCAGGACACACCAGAGGAAGGAACGGATCTGAGCTGGAAGAAATAAGATGGAAAGGCAGAACTGTTTCATCTTGATCCTGCCACGGTCCTGAAAATTGTCTTGAAAGTTTTCCCAGGGAGAAGCTAGTGAAGGACTGAAATAGTTTGCTTTAAGATATAATCCTTTTAATAAAATGTGAGGGTCAGAATTTCACGTTGGCACTGAACATTTTGCTAAATAGGGCATGATGAGTTTGCTGTTCTGCTCCCAGACTGGGCTCTCGTGCTTGTGTGGCGTGGGGGATAATAATTGCATGAAATCACCATCTCTGCCGGGGCTGGGGCAGGTTGAGCACTCCAAAGTGTAACAGATCCTGAGCTCAGAGGATTCTCCTTCATTTCACAGACCTCGCTAACAAAAACTTTTGCCTTGACAACAAAAAAAAAAAATCCAGAGAAAATGAAAAAAAATTGTTCAGCTTTTGCAGATCTTCATTGTCTCTCTCATCAGGGGCACCATGGAGATCTGAACACTGTGATCTGAACACAATTATTTCATTTTATCCCTACAAAACTCTTCATTTTCCTACAGGTTTCTGATGCAATAAAAAGGGGATTTGCGCATGGATAATTCTGCTGATTCCAAAAGCTGCATTTCTGTCTCAGAAATCGGCATTTTCGTCCAAATCTTATTGCTTTCCTCTTGATTTAGATGTGACACAGGCTTGGAGTTGGGCAGAAATGGGACTGGCTGGGGCATGCCAGTGATGGGGCTTGGGAATTGTTCTCCTTCAGAGCCATGTTGGGTTTTTTAGCATCTCTTTATGGTAAATACTGTCCAGGCCAGTTTTCCCAGGAATATTTTCGATACTAGTGAACAAGAGAATATGTATTAGAGAAGAGAAATGAAGCCAATCTCCACCTATTAGAGAGTCAAGACAGTGTTTTATTTTTTGGCAGAATTATTTTACTTGACCCTGGGTCTGGACCCAGAACATTCTCTTCTGGGGTAGAGATGGTTTCTCATTTTTTATTTTCCATTTTTCATTTTCCCCAGTGTGGAGCTGGAGACTCGACAGGGTCAGGAGATTTTATAGCCCCTTTGCACCTCCCCACCCTTTGCATTTAGGAGATCAGCTCTTGTGTGTGAGCCTGAGCATCCCAGAGATATTTGGGTAGATCACCCAGGTTGGGTAAGGCTCTGTCCCCCTCCTCTGATGACAAACCTGCTGTTGGTCTCCAGGTCTCCCCTTTGGGCCAGGCAAGGGCAAAGGGAAATGATGCCCCAAGATGTCAGCCCTGATTCTGTCTGTGGATGATCTCAAAGGGCTTTTCCAACCTAAATGTTTCTCTGAGTCCTTAGAGCTCAGAGCCTGGCCAAGCACCAGCTCCAAGCCAGAGTTCCTGCAGCTCCTTGCACAGCCACGAGAGAAGCACGGAGAGGTGAGCAGGAGTGGCAGTCACACCGGAATGTCAGGGCAGGAACTGAGCCCCTGTTGGGTTTTATGCAGAGTGGAACACAGATCCTTGGATTTTTCATTCCCACCACGCTTGTGTGGCCACACTCAATCCATGCTTTAAAGCAGGTCCTGCCTGGGTTTCTCCTCCCCAGCTGGAAAGTCACAAATAACATCACTCGACCTGGGGAACGCTCAGTGACGCTTGCTGGGTGGCACAGTGTGGTTCCTGCAGCAAGGCATCCATGACAGTGCTGTCAAACAGCATTTTAATTCCTGCCTTTTTCCAGGTTGCACAGAAAAACCATCACCTTGCAGAGCGCTGCTGGGGGCGGCTGGAGGGCTGGGGTGGAGCTTTCTTTGGAAGGGAATTTATTGTCTCTCTGCTCATTGCCAGGTCTCTGCCACCTTCCCTGCAGATAACTTGGAGTACAAACAGCCCTATTGTGCCTGTCACTTCAGGAGCCCCCTGATAAACAAGGCTCAGGAGGGGAGCTGACGTGAAAATATGAGATTCCTCCTGCCCACAGCCAGTGCCAACATCCCAGACAAAATGCACCACCTGCATCAGGTCCTTTTAAGTAAATTATTGCTCTGGAATTCTTAAAGAAAATAAGAAAGTAGTAAAAAGAGAACGAGCCCAAGGAAGTTCTTTTGCAAATTAGTCACGATTTGCAAGAAAAATGATGCAATTGAAGGAGCTCCAGGACAACAAATGAGCCCAAGGCTGAGACATCCATTAACAGGACTATTTGTATCAAGAAATTTCTTCTCTCCCACCTCATCTCAAGCTCCTCTTTTGAGGTTTTTTTTTGAGTATGGGTTGAAATATGGATGCAGACAATCACTGAATGCTCTCCTGGCTGTCCTGAACCCTGATCCTGAAGCCAGGGGGAGGCAGTGGTACCTAAGGGATATGCTGAGGATATTCACCTCTGGTACTGAACCAGGAGGAGCTGTTGAATCCATCACTTCCAGGGATGGAGGAGCCACAGAGAGGCCCTGCAGAGAGACCTGAGCAGTCACCAACTGAATTAAGCTGAACAGAGAAAAGTGCTGGGTCCTGCTCCTGGGACTAGGCTACCCTGAAAATACAGAGTGGGGAAGCAGGGGCAGGAGAGCAGCTGTGGGAAGGAACCTGAGGATCCTGGTCCATGGCCAGCTGGATCAGAGTCAGGAGTGGCCTGGAGCCAGCAGGGACATCCCTGTCCTGGGGGGCATCAGGAATTGCCAGCCAGGCCAGGGAGGGGACTGTGTCACTCTGCTCTGGGCTGCGGTGGCCTCACCCCAAGTGCTGGGGCAGGTTTGGGCGCCACAATATCAGAACGACCTAAAGCTATTGGGGAGCATCCAAAGGAGGGACATGAAGATGGTAGAGGGTCTCCAGGGGCAGCCATATGAGGAGTGGATGAGCCCATTTGGCTTGTTCAGCTGGAGGGGATGGAGGTCAGACCTGCAGCCCCTCCCAAGGGGCAGCTCCAGTCTCTGCTCTCTGTGGCCAGGGACGTGTCCCAAGGAAACAGCTGGAGCTGTGTCAGGGTGGGATATTGGGGAAAGGTTTTTCCCCCAGAGGGTGCTGGGCACTGCCCAGGCTCCCCAGGGAATGGGCACAGCCCCAAGGCTGCCAGAGCTCCAGGAGAGTTTGGACAACACTCTCAGGGATGCCCAGGGTGGGATTGTTGGGGTGTCTGTGCAGGAGTTGGACTGATGATCCTCATGGACCTCTTCCAGATCAGGATACTCCATGTCTCTAACAGGAGCAGCACCCAGGGCACCTGCAGCCTGTTTGCTGTTTTTTGGAGATGCTGAGAGAGAAGGACAGAACTCACTGTCATCCTGGACAAGGGACACTGAGGACAACACGAGACCTGGATCTGGGAAAGCAGATGCATCTCCCATGGGGGATCTCACAGGAGGAAGCAGAGCGTTCTGGAGCACATTGCCCATGGGGAGTGCCAGGCTGTCTCTGCTTGTTCCTCGTTGGTGACACCAATCCTTCCTCTCCCAGCCTGTCCCAGGCTCCTCCCGAGCTCCCCCAGCACAGCCAGACCCAGCCATTGAACACATCCCAACAAGGCTCAGTACAAGGCTTCCGAAAAGCTGGGCTCAAAATAACTCCACTCTAATACGAGCAGCAGACAAAGGCAAAGAAAAGCAGAGGAGCAGGCACCCTTCAAGCTAAAGCATGTTATTAAGGAATATTCCTTTTTTGAAGCTTGTTGATTTTATTTTTATCATATTTTAGCACAAACCCTTTTCATGTTATAAATTAAGTAACTGCTGCAGAAGGGTTATGTTGTGGGGTGCTTTTTTTTGTAAGATGCATTTCCTATAGAGAGATTTTTAAAGTTTCCACTACAAAAAAAAAAAAAAAAAAAAACCTAAAAAAAGTGGAAAGCTGTGTTGAATTATGTGATACATTGAAATTAAAATGAAATTCCAAATTATCTTGCAGTCAGGGGCTGATGTGGACTGAGTGATAATAAATAAAGGTTAAAAGGACATTGGCAAGTCTTTTTTCATGCCTTCCAATTTTTCCCCTCCCTGTTGTTTGTAAAAACCTCTTAGAAGATTAAAAATAATATTTCTTTCTCTATTGATTTTTTTTTCTTTTTCCACATTTGAAAACAGCATTTATTTATTTTCTGTGTTTCTAATGGAGCCAGGATTAATGTGGCTTTATTTGGTCTCTGCTTGGCTCGTGCTTTTGGCTTGTGGAGGGACTCTGTATGGTCCAGGGAAGGATGATGATCACCACCAGGACTGCAGGAACCCAGCACCAAATTCCTCAGCACATTCCCAGCCTGGGGTCAAGGTCATCAGAAAATCTTTTGACCTTGGTGCAGGGACACAAAAAACTCCTCTCATTCACTTTGACACCCTCTATCCCTATGTCTCTATGAGTGCTGCCTGATCCAAGGGCTCCATCCCACCATGTGCCAAGTTCTGGAGGGAAGAAGAGATCATAAATCATGGAATCCCAGAATGGTTTGGGTTGGGAGGGACCTTACAGCTCATCCCGTTCCCCCCTCTGCTATGGTCAGGGACACCTTCCACTATCCCAGGTGGCTCCAAGTTCCATCCAGCCTGGCCTTGGACACTTCCAGGGATGAAGGAGCCACAGCTTCTCTGGGCAACCTGTGCCAGGGCCTCACCTCCCTCACAGGGAGCAATTTCTAAATATTTGGTGGGATCATTTATGGTGAGTGAAACTTTAAGTGCTTACTTCCACAGGTTTCCTTCTCCTCTCTTTATACCCCAGAAAACAATGGACCAAATCACCCTTACTCCTTCACTCTCTTACGCTGCCCACCAACATTTTTTTGTTAGGAAGGTGAATTTTATTCATGTGGGAAAGCAGTTTTATTCAGTAAATACCAGGTTTTATCCATTAAAATGCATTTTTGTAACAGGATATGGTTTTGTTTTGACAAAAACTGGAGCTGTCTCACATGAAGCCATGAAGGTGGGGGACATCAGGAGAATATCTGCCCATCTTTCCTGCTGGATCCACCACCATGTTGTCAAGGACAGGTTGTAGCTAGGTGGGTGTGGTGGGGATCAGTCTCTTCACCCAGGGAACAGGGACAGGACAAGAGGAGATGGCCTCAAGCTGTGCCAGAGGGTCTTCAGGTTGGACATCAGGAGGAATTTCTTCCTGGAAAGGGTGGTCAGGAATTGGAAGGGGCTGCCCAGGGAGGGTGATGGTGTCCCCATCACTGCAGGTTTCCATGGAATGCCTGGATGGGGCACTCAGTGCTCTGGACTGGTGACAAAGCAGTGATTGGACAAAAGTTGGACTCAATGATCCTGGAGTTCATTCCAACCTCAATGATTCTGGGATTCTGTGGGAGAAAAAAAAAAATAAAGTTCTGTCTGCTCTGCACCTGGGGAATTCCCTGCCAGGGGAAAAGATACAAGAAACCAAAATTACTTTTTAGGTACGTGTTAAACTTCAGCTGCTCTTAAGGACAATCCACCTAAAATCCAAGATGTGAATAGAGAAAGTGGCATCCTTAGTAAGAAATAGAGCTGGCTGTGACCCCTTTGCAGCACTGGTCTATTGCTATTGCCTGGGACAGGGCTGATCCCATTCCCACAGCAGGGAGATAAGTAGCATCCCAAAAGCTGGGACAGCTCCTGGCATCCATTCCAGCACGATATAAGCCAAGTGGGGGAGAGGCTGCATCATCTTTTCCTCATCAACCTAAACACTCTTTGAGGAGGAGGGTGGTGTTTCACTAATTTCTGATGAGATTATTTGTGCATCCACTTCCAAGAGGAAATCCGAGATCTGGATATTCCATCTGCTTTTAGAGGATTACAGGTCAGAGCAGATGGCTTTGGCTTCACACCTCCTGCTCTGTGGTCTCCTCCAGGGGCAGTTTTGTCTTGAACCTCGTTGGATGTGGTGGATGGAGCTCTGCACCTCAACAGTGCTAGCATATCCAGGTAAAATCACTCTGGCTTGGAACACCCAATATTTTGGGCAGAGAAGATCTGGGATGTGGATGAGGTAAAGCTTTGCCAGCAGAACCCTGAGGAGCAGCAGGGAACCTGCAAACCATCCCTCATCCATGGGTCATCCATGCACAGGGATGTGTTTCCTTACATTCCCTTATCTGTGCATTCCTCACACAGCCCACTGCCACGCTGGGAAAGCCCCTTATAGAGAGGGCAGGGCATTTCTTTTTGGGTGTCCCAGCTTGTCACCAGTGCAACTAAAGCCCTGAAAGCCTCTGGTCTTTGTCCAGCTGTAAGCTCCTTAGAAGGGGGAGAGCCTGCCAAGACATACTGGTGTAGGGCCCAGCACAGCAGGAATTTACAGCCAAAAAACCCCCAAAACCCAATAAGAGGACAACATCAATAGATGCTGCTGAGATTTGATTCCTGTGCTCCTTGGGATGATAGCTGGTGTTTTAGGGTCCCTAGCGTACCAAGAAAAGGGTTCTGAGAGGCAAGGTGTTAATTTTTTGGTCTATATTAAAACTTAAAACCTTTGCTGTGTGAAAGACAGTATTTCCAAGTAGCAGATGTGTCCCTAAAAACAAAAACCAAAGGGAGAACGGCAGAGGAGCCACCCCTCCCTGGGGGATGGATGGACATGGCCCATCTCCCTTAGCCAAGGGAGAAAAGAAATGTCCATGAGCAGCTGGGATATGACCAGCTCCATGGAGCCTGCTCTAAATCCCCACACAAAATATGCAGGATCCACCTGCAGAAGGGGGTTTTGCGGGGCTCAGGGAGGGGAAAAAGGGAACAAAATGAAACCCTCCCAATTTCCAGGTCTGCACTGGGAGCCAGCCAAGCAACAAGTCCAAAGGCTGCTTGCCTTGCACGCGGCAAGTTTCGCCAGAGCAGACTTTCTTATCGCTCTGCCTACAACGGGGCTGATACTTTATTAGCATCTTCCCCGGTAATCCCAGCAAAACTGAGGGAAAAAAAGTGTCAGATCAAAAGGGGGAGTCTGAAAGCGGGCGGCTAAGCAGGTTGCTGGGATGCTAATGATTGCTTCCCTCATTCTCTGAGTGTCACGCACAACATCCCTAAGCCCGGCGCGGCGCGTAAGCCACACAAATAGCCATATTTGTTAACATTCATGTGACTCTTTCGTCTGAGCTGTATTTCCTTGAGTACACCACAATGAAGAGTTTCTTTTAATAGGGATCAACCAGGAAAAACAACTGTGAGGGACTTTTCTCTCCCTCTCCCTCCCTCCCTCTCTCTCTCACTCCCTCTCTCACTCTCTCTAAACCTTTTACACTGCGGTTGAACAAGCCTCTGGATAAAGACTTTATCCAAAAACCCCCTCTTTAAAGTTATTTCAAATTTCTCTGCAAGGCTTTCAGAAATCTGTTTGTTTGAGGGCAGAATTAGATGTGACCGGCGTTTTATTGTGACATAAAACCATATTTCTTCCCTGGAAGATTAAAAAATAAAATCGGTTAATAAGAAAAGCTGTCAGCAACAGAAAATGGCTGACATAATCCGTTTATCCTCCGAGCAATAAAGATATTGGTCCTTGGGAGTCTATCCTCTCTCTCATGTTATTTCGCCCAAAACATTATCTTCCCAGCATTCTGATGGATTAAGAAGTCATATGGGAGATAGCAGGGAAATGACAGATACAAAAAAAAATAATATCCTTTCATTTCCCCTCCTCCCTGCACTCTCTCTCTCCCTTTCTCTCTCCCATTTTCTCCCCGGCCCCTCCTTTCCCTGCCTCCCTCTGTCTCTTTTTCTCTGTCCCCTCGGAAAAGTGCTCCATCTCTTTATTCCCAGCATCCCAGAGCTCTGCTGAAGTCCCAAGCAGCTAACCCCAGTGTGGCGGGGAGAAGCCATTCAGAACTTCTTGGTCCCTCTCGTGCACGTGGAAGCACAGCTTAGCGCCATTCCATATCCCAACACGTCATGAATTTTTAGGGATTGGTGTCCCAGCTCTCTGTCCCCACATTGAGACACTCTGAGTAACTTGCTGGAGTAAGAGAGGTGAAATCCACCATTTGGTTTATGTGGACCAGAGTTGGGGCTCTTTCCTGGGGTTTTTGGTGGCAAAATCCATGGATGAAAGAGGGATCTGGTCTTTGGAATCCTCTTGTGCACCCACAAACCTATTCTTGATGTCCCCTTGTAGAGAAGTGCTGCCACTACAGGAGGTCACCTCCGCCCGTGTGTGATCAGTTCTGGTGGCCTCATTCTTGGTCCTGGGGACTCTGGTGGCCTCATTCTTGGTCCTGGGGACTCTGGTGGCCCTGGGGCTCCTGGAGACAGGAGCCAGCCCAAGACTGAGGTCCCAAGGCTCTGGGACACGCTGCTGTGACCCTGATCCTGTGTCCAGTGGCTTTCTGTTCCATGGGAGTAGTCCTGGCTTTCCCCCTTCCCTGAGGGAATCTGAGAGCTCCCTCTGCCACCAGCTCCCACCCAGCCATGGCTCAGTCTGACCAGGGCTTGCTCCAAAATGACAGCAAATTCCTGGGAAGGCTTTGGGAGTGCAGGATTCAGGGTCTGAGAGGGACATGAGGGACCATTTAATCCCTTCCCCCTGCCCAGGGTGGGATCACATAGCCCTAAAGCAGCCCTGAGAGATGTTCATCCAACCTCTTCCTACAAACATCCCTCACTGCTCACTCTGCCACCTCCCAAGGAAATTCATCCCAGTGTTTCTCTGTCTTTAGCACCAGTGGGTTTTTCTGAGCATCTGACTTAAATCTTCCATGCTGCATTCCCAGAATGGTTTGGGTTGGAAGGGGCCTTAAAGCTGATCTTGTTCCACCCCTCAGCCATGGGCAGGGACAATTTCCACTATCCCAGGTTTCTCCAAGCCCCATCCAACTGGGTCTTGGGCACTTTCAATTTAAATTTTCCTTAAAAGTGACAATTCAATCAGCTTTAATGTCCATTAAAATTGCAAAGTGCATCATGGAAGGATGGGTACAGTTGTCCCTCTATACTCTGAGCCTCAGGAACAAAAAAATTTTCTTTTTTCTGCCAGCACTTTTTTGCCATGGTCAAAGAACCAATGAAGATTAAAAAAAAATAAAAATCCCATATTGATGGTAGTTTTACCAGGCTGAAAATGGTTTCAAGATTTCCAACTGTATTTTGGACTGCACGAGTAATAGAAAAAAATTTTATATCCTAAAAAACTTGTTGGGACACTTTAAATATACTAGAAGACAAAAATAATATCAAAATGGGGTTTTAAACTGTAATTTTCCTTCAATGTTTTGGTCTCCACTACTTTCAGCCAAAAAGTATAGATTTAAAAAAGTTTCATCAACCTTTAATCATCTTTAAGCATCATTAAATCCCTTTGTCTTCCTTCAATAATGAATACCATCATCTCCTTGCTGATACTTGTGAAGTGATGAAGGAGCCTTCACATCCACCTGGAAATGTTGGAAAGATCAGCCTGACACCAGAAATATCAACACCAGACTGGAAATGCCCCAGCAAAATTCCCTTCCAAGAGAAAACCTTTCCACCCAAAATCTCAGACTTTGTTGAACAGGCAGATCTTACCCCTTCAAACAGGGTAGAAGACCCAGAATTCTGGTGGCAACCACGACATCTTCCCACATTTCTCCTCACAAGGACATCAAACTTTGAAGCAGACACATTCTGTGTTTTTATACATATATTTATGTAAGATTTATACATGAAAAATAATAAAGCCCCAATGTGAATACGAGAAGCTAATTTTTCCAGAACTGGCTGAGAAACTGTTTCATTAGACCACCACAAAATCTGACCAGACTGCACCATTATAATGCACTGAAAATTCCAGTTTATTTCCAGAAAAGATTCTTTTTTAATGGAAAGCTTTAAGCTGAAAATCATGTTCAGCCTTAACTCCCCCCACCATTTTTGTGCCTACCCAAAGGCCTAAGCAAAGGTTCAAAAACATTTTTATTTCCATGATGGGGCAAAGAAGAGCCTGGAGATCCTGTCCCAAAAGCTGACAGTCAATTCAAGGGATTTCCAGGGGTGAAGAATGACCAGGTGGAAATGCATAAATACGTGAGAAAAGCAGAACAAGGGAGACATCTGCCTATCAGCAGCAGCTCAGGTGGCTCTCAGGGGAGGAGGTGGCACTGATCACAAACAGAGGCTGAGGGGAGGGGTGTATTTACCACGTCCAGCTGAGCAAATTTGTCAACTGCCTGTAAAACACATGATTATCATGGAATTACATGTATTACGTTCCGTGTTTATCCTGATTCTTATTTAACATAGAGATACTCTCCAGGGCTGGACTCACAGCAAACCAAGGAGGAAATGTAAGAAGCAAACCTGGAATTCAGTAGCAGCTGAATAGAGGAAATTCTAAAGTAAACAAGTGGGGGATCTGAACTAAAATCATGGCCCTGAACTAAAGAATGGAGGTGAATCAATATCACTAAGCTGGGCTAACCCTCCCACAGAAGATGTTCCTCAAGCCAGTGTGTACTTTTGATGAAATAATTGTGCCCCCTCCAACTTTCCTGCACAGATTGTGGTTCCCAAACCTCTGGAGAGCCTTGTTGATGACTTGTTTTGGTTTCACATGAAAATTTCCCTCATCCCCTCATTCCTATGGTGACCTTGGGTAGAACACCTCTACTGCCCATATCTTAATCCCCCCATGTGAAATATGGTGAACATTCCTAAAATATCCATAGATCTCCTGCTGGGGACTGTAAGAGTGCTCTGGAACAACAGAGGTAAGAGGGAGGACGAGGAGGAAATGCTCCATGAAGGATGAACGGCTGGTGGGCAGAGGGATGAGATCCCATGGAGGCACCTCCTGGAAGGGGAGTCCAGCTGGATGTTGCCTCTGCATCCAAATATCCACAAAATCTTGTCATGATTCATTGGCTTTAAAAGCTTTGAGGGGTCTTTACAATTCTCCAACCTCATTTGTATCACTACCGAGTGCAGGGAATGGTCTTCCAGTGGGAAGTAGCTCTTCCTTGCTGTGTGCATGAAGGCTGTCACCCTGGTGATTCCTGAAATTGTGGGGCATCTTCTAGACTGGAAACCCATTTATTTTGTGACCTGGAGAGAGAAACTCTTCTCTTAAATTTTGTCTCACCAGTTTAAGAGGCAGGACCTGTCCAGGTATGACCCACTCTACGATTGGAAAACATGGAAACCATGGTGGAAGTTGGTGATGTATCATCTCCCTTTGGCACAACAGAGAAGCCAACACAACTGGGACAGTTGGATTTAGTGTGAGACCACCCTCTGTGACCTTGGGGGTCCAGGGCACTGCTCTGAGACACCCCTCAGGGTGATTGTTCCTCTCTAAAATTTCCCATTCCATGGTGGTACTTCAAGGGCTCCTCAGGATGTGGTTAGACAAGGTCAGGTCTAGACCCCAAAAATCACCCTTTCCCGAGGCACCAAAGAATTTGGGCAGCCCAGAAGCCCTGAACTGGTACCGACCTTCAGTATTTGCACCTCTGCTGATGTGTGACAGCACCCTGTGAGTGCTGCTGGCTTGGCACGGGCACAGGAGACAGCGAGGAGGACGGAGAGGAGGAGACACACACACACACACACACATGCTCACAGGGATAAAAAGGATAACTGGATCCATGAAAATAAGCCAAGCACTGCCATCGTCGGTCTAAATGCAGATAAGTATTGTACTGAAAACAAAGATTACTTGTACTTTGTAGATAGAGACGTGTTTTGTTACAGGATGCTTTGTATGGAATTGGGTCACAGCAGAATATGAGCCAACTCCCCCCGCCCGCCTCCTCCCAGCCTCCCTCTCCGCCTGCCTATCCTTTGAATCTGGAGCCAAATCTCAAGGGGAATGGAGTAGAAATTGCTACAGTTTCACCTTTTTTTTTCCCTTGGCTGGGATTTGCGTTTCATTTGTGGGGCAATACTTGTGCCTCTCTGCCATTCATCTATTAATTAATGTCATTGATTAGGAGCTGCTCCGGCTCAGCCTTGTGTTTGCAAACCCCTGGAGGGAGTGGGGCAGATGAGGTGCATCCAAAGGATCCCAAATTCAAGTGCCCAAGGGAAGCACCAAAGCTTGGCCACCCTCCCCTCTCCTTGTGGCCCCTCACCATGTCTTTGTGCGCTGTCACATGTCCTCTTTGCCTGGCACATGTGCTGTGTCCATCACCTTCATGTTTGGCCACCTGCTTCTCTTTCCCCAAATCAAAGCATCTCCTGATGGCCTTCAGGAATTCTCCTGTGCCAGGAAAGAGTTTTCATTCACATTATTTATGGGTCCTATGGCCTGCCCTACACTTTGTGTTATTCCAGTCCATGACTTGGGCACCTTCTACTGGAATTTGTCAGCAAACCAAAGTTAACACCCAAGACCTTGGCCAGTGGAAGCCTTTCTAAATCTCAGGCTTCTCCATTTCTTCTCCAAGACATGATAACTGAGATCAAGTGTCCCCAGAATCCTTTGATCTGTGCCTGCATGCTTCCCCTGGATTGCCCTCCTTGGTTCTGGATGCCGGCACTCCTGAGTGAGTGTGTGACTTGTCATGAATGCCACAGAGGAAAGGACATCCAAATTCCAGCCATGTTCACATGTGGGGGGTTAACCAAAAAGAGAGTTTCCTGCTGCCTGGGAAATGCTGATTTCTTCTTCTTTCTCCTGACAAAATAAAAACTGCGTTGGGGCTCTTTATAAGGAACCAAAGCACCATGTCCACAAATGTTTGTACCACAGCTGGAGAGATGGATGAATTTTTCTCCAGCTATAGAAGGTAGAAATTTCTTTTTTTCTTTTTATTTTTGTATTCTTTGTTACTTTTTCTTCTTTTTTTTCCTATTTTTTATTTTATTTTTTCTTTTTTTTATATATTTTAGTTTTAATTTTTTCTTTTTCTTTCTTTTCTCTTTTTCTTTCTTCCATTTTTTTCTATTTCTTTTTTCCTTTTTCCTCCTTTTTTTTTTTCTTTTAATCATGCAGAATACCATGGAGCATCACAGCCAGCAACAGGGCTTTGAGAAATGGGCCAAACAAGGTCCATCTCTGAAATTTGTGACACAGCACCTAAGACTGGACCTACCAGCCTTCAATCAAGATTCCCAGAAAATGTGAAACATCTTGTTTCTACAAAACACAGGGAAGAATTTTGAGTTAGTGGGCCCTAGATGTCCATTGGAATGTGCAATATTGGGTCATGGTGTGGTTGCTGGTAACTGCTCACTCTTTATTTTACCCATAAGAAATCAAGCTTGCAGTGGCACAAGCTGGAAATTTGAGTGGATTTACACTTCCTTGACCTGTTAGCAGTCTCAGACCTACAAATGCTTTCAGGCAGATGCACCTGAAACACCCCGAGCCACACGGCATCTCCAAACCCTCTCTGATACGTGGGACTTCCTCTCATGGGTTGCTCCCAGCACCAGCAGCCTGGGAACTGCAGGGTTTCAGTTTGACAGCCCACAGAACCTTCCCTTTCCCACACCATGGATGAGGCACAGTGGGTGGGACACCTCAAAACATCCCCAGTGTAGTCCAAGATGGCAAACCATGAGTTGCTGGACTCTAAAATCTGCCAGGAAGTGTTCAAGGCCAGGATGGATAAGATCATGAGCAACCTGGTTTAGTGGGAGATGTCCATGTCCATGGCAGGATGGTCATTAAGGTTCCCTCCAACTCTCATATGATTCCATGATTTTTAGCAGCTGAAATGATGCATAGGCTAGGTTGGACCCTCTTATCCTCTCCAGAAAGTCCAGATGCTGTTTCTTCAAAGATATTGTTTCTTCCAGCCCTGAGTTTGGGGGTTTCAAATTGCTGCCTGAGCGCTACTCAAATAAAGAGGCTTTTCGCCCCAGTGCTGAGTCAGGTGTCCCTTCCCTCCTCTCCCTGCACTTCCCTCCGGGCCTGATCCAGCCCCATTAGAGCTGATGAATCCCCAGCGAGCACAGACGTCACGGCGTGGTGCAGCATAAAGTTTTTATGGGTGCAGGTTGGGAATGAGGTGCATAACTCAGCGCCGCGGTGCCACTCGTGAGTAATGCGCCCATTCCGCACTCCGCGGATAAAACCTTTATGACCCTCCACAGCTCCGGGTATTGCATCTAATATATGCACCACTATAATGACAAGCACTGAAAACCTGCTTTTTTAACCTGTTTTCTTCCCCCCATCATCTCCCTTTCTCCTTCCCACCCTTAAATACCCCTCCTCCGTGGCTGCTTCCTGGCGCTCCACTTCTGCTTTGTCAACCACCTGGGGAACCCACTCCATTGATATTCTGGACAAGGTTTTGATTTGGGGAAAAAAAAATAAAAAAAACAACCCACCACCACAGAGTGAGCGGCATAATTTAAAAATCAAAGAAATTCATTTCAGTAGTAAAAGGTTAACAGCCTTTAGGAGGAACACTTTTTAATCACCCACGTCTAGACTCTATCACTCGAATCACCGGCAGCAGGAGTGAAATATGGCTAAGCCCCCGTCACCAAACAGCACCTAAAGACTGTTGTATTTAATCATGTCTGTGCACTAGTTATGGATTTTCATTATGATTCCCGATGCTGTTGCGCTGTGTAAAATATTAATATCCATAGTAATGATGCATGAAGCTTGGAGTGTAATTTCTTCACTCTCCTTGTCTGATATTAAATTGTTACCACTTTATCATTTGTGTAGAACTGCACGTTTCAATTAATCTTTCCGTATCATCAGCCCTGATTAATATAGATCATGATTCATAAGCTTATCGTCACTATAGTTTTAACAGATCATTTATAAAGATCTTAAATTTCAGGGCCTGGGAGGCGCAGCCACTCCGTCCAAGGCTTTTCTCACTTCTTGCTCCAGCAGGTTTCTCCATTCACAGAACTAATTCTGGGGAAGAAAATTAGCCAGATAAAAATGCCTCCTTGATTTTTCTTTTTTTTTTTTTTAACTTTCCTCACAGCCACCTGTAAACTTCTTCCACGTTCACCTCAAAGAGCAGGAGCTGTGTGAGTACAGCTGCTCATGAGCTTTGGTTTTCCTTGGTTCAGCCCCTCCATGGGAGCTGCCCTGGGTCCTCACATGGATTTTCATGAAATCACAGCATTGCCTCAGTCAGAAGAGACCTTAAAGATCACCCAGTTTCAACCTTGTCATGGGCAGAGATATCTTTTACTATACCAGGTTGTTCCAAGTCGTGTCCAACCTGGCCTTGGACACTTCCAGGATGAGGCAGCTCCTTGATAATTACTGGTCTTTTCCATCTCCATGTGATGGTTAGTTTTTGGTGCTACAAATCCATGCTGGAAGGCCCATGGGCTGAAAAATCACTGAGATGATGCACTTTCTGCTAGCCAGAAAGACTTTTTTCCACCTCACTTTGCAAAATCATGGAGGGCTAACTTCTACATTTGCATGAAGAAGTGACCTCCTGCCAGAGCCAGCCTTCCTTGTCCACGTTATCCCAAATCCAGCAGGCAGTTATTGCACAAGGAGTTGCCAGGGCCTCTACAAGGTGATTTTCTTGGAGCTGGGAAGCGATTCCCACCCCCTGAGCTCCCCATGGAGAGGTCTGGCATTACCCAGAGCAGAAACACGGGGGCTCCTCAGGCAGGATGCTCTCCAGCAGCGCGTGGCACAGATGTTTGCCTTGAAAATTAATGGCAGAAAGTGGGAAGGGCTGCTCAGCTGGGGATGGAGAGATGGAGTCTCGCACGCGGGAGCGCCGGGCATTTTCAGGACACTCTGATAATCGTGGTAATGAAGAACAGCAAACGATTAGTCATTTTTTAGTGGATAGAGCTGGAAAAGGCGCATTACATAGTTTAAAAAATCCATCAAAGGTCCCTGTCTAGCTTTCTGTGTATTCTCCAGGGCTTTGTCAAGTGATCTTAAGTGTCTCAAATAATGGCGAGACTCATGAGACTATTTAAAATCCTAATAGATGATTCCTTTTTCCCCCCTACTTACATATTTTCTTTCCTGACAGACCCGGAATTTCTCATTACAACCCTCAGTTGTGATTTGCAATAGGATGTGGGGTTAACAAGGGGGAACAGCTCTGGAAATCCCACGGAGACCCAGGTGTGAGATGGAGCAATGAGACACACTGAGCTTGGTAGGGGCAGGAAAAGCCAGGAATTAACAAATCCCTGCCATTTTCTCCCTCACCTCTGTCCCCGTGGTACTGATGAGTGCAGGTGAAGCACAGCTCCAAGGGGTACCTCCTCATTGGAGTAGGATGTGGTGGGCTCCTCTCCTTTCTGCTCCTCACCCCTGTGCCAAAACCGGCGTGCTGACGGCAACACCGCGGTGCTTTATTAACCTCCTGCACTCCCTGAGTAACCCAGGGGAAGGGAAAAACCCTGGCAAGTATACATCCCTATCTGAAATCTATACAGCAAGACAGATCTGGCTGGAGCAGTCTTTAGGGCATATATACATTACGAGGCTACAGTGAAATATAGCCCGGAATTTGTCTCCCCAGATGAGATAATGTGGCTGCATTAACAGCTGCAACTGTCACTTCCAAGTGAAGTAGTGGGTATTGTGTGGAGTACATTTGCAGGGCAATTTTCCAGTTGGAATAAAAGGCTTTCCGAGGTGAATTTTGCTTGGGTTTTATCCATCTATCTGAGGTTATTTTTATATATATATTATACAAATATTGACTGGATCTGAGGGCAATAGAGGTAAAATATTGCACTAGGAAAGAAAATAGTTCCCAAGTCTCTCTATATAAATTTTGGCCTCAGCTAAAGGCTCAGGGCAATATATGCCATTTTTCCCCTCAGGGCACAAAATTTTACTGCTCTTGCTTCTTAGCTATTTTATTATCCCTTTGTATGTTTGTATAGAGGAAAGAGATAGGGGAGTGCTGGGCTTGGGGGTTGCTGCACAAAGCAATGAGCTCTGGAAGAGTTTTGCCTGAAACGTGAATTTGCATTGCCAGGATCTGTGTTTTAAAGGCACTGTGTAAAATACAGATAAATACCCTTCCCCCTGACTTTTTCCCCCTCCAAAAATAAATATAATATAATAAATTCTCACCATTATTCACGAGGAGAGTTCCAACAGAGATCAGGGCTCTGCTGTACCAAGCTCTCTGAAATATATTTTAGGTAGCTTAGGTACCAGGCAATTTATGCATGGACAGAAAAGCTGTGCCGGTTTAAGGAGATCCAGACTTCCAGTGGCAGCAATGGAAACTCCTGCCACATCTGCCTGTTTGCCCACCCACCACACTGGGAATGTAACATCCGTGTGGAGGTGCCTGAGCCCCTTTGGACACTCAGTGAGGGCAAACTGAAAGTCTCCTTTGCAAATTTGCCCTGAAAACTTGGGCGCCACTTTTCGGATGAAAAGTGAGTGAGTGAGGGCTGATGGCCAAGGAAGGGATTTATCTCAGGGCT
>JAWWMS010000015.1:20698683-20713636 GCA_035048045.1 Chlorospingus semifuscus
GAAGGGATTTATCTCAGGGCTGGGCCTTGGGGCAGGAGCAGGACAATGTCCAGCTCTGTGTCCAGCTTCACCAAGGACACTGAGCAGGGGCTGAGGACACAAAGGCATCAGGGTGGCTGAGGGCTGGGGAACAGCAGCTCATGGGGAGATGCTGGGAGACACAGCCCCATCAGTCTGTCAGAATGAAATGCAAGACTTCAGCTCTTGGGGGCACCTTCGTTTTGGAGAACAGGGAAAGACTGGAAGGCTGGTGAGTGGAGACTAAACCTAAGTTAACCATGAAATTAATTTTTACCTGCAGCTGGGCTGAGTGACAGGGTGGGATTTGATTCCTTCACTTTTGGCAGGTCAAGAGTATTTCTCTGCAGCACGTGCTGGACAACCCAGCAGTGGGAGCAAAACCAAGGGGTGGTTCCTCCAAGCCCTCATAGGTCGAGTTTGGGCTGTGTTTTCCCCACAGATCTGTTCAAGACCCATCCAGCTCTTCCCATGTCTGTTTTGGCATTAGGAGAGGCATCTGCCTTGGGATCCAACCCTCACACATGGCAAACCCACTTTCCACCCAAACCATCCTGCAGAGCTGACCCAGGTGGAGATCCAGCCACCCAAATCTCGTCCCCAGAGAGATGGCAGTGAGGCCACCATGGTCCCCTGTGCTGAGCAGCCAGAGAGCATCGAGAGAGGAAACAAATCACCAGTGGCACCTATAGCCACCTGCAGAAATTAGAGAGTCTGACTATAAGGTCACAATAAATCAGTGTACTGACAAGGAGATCTACCCTTTGTCCAGGGTACAAGATTTATCTCTGACCCCAGGCAGGGGCATTTCTTCCCTGATTTGTTAAATGCTGAGGAGAAAATGGAGCTAGATCCAAAGCCTGATGAGAACCTGATTGCAAACATTCCAACCCCACCTCGCTCTTCCCCCTCAGCAGACACGCCAGGCTCTCTCCCAGGATTCTGTATTATGTTTGAAGAGACCCACTATTTTTTCTCTCTGTGATGGACCAGCTTTTGCAGAAGTTGATGATGTGTTTTGTTTTCCTGATGGCATTCTGTTCAGAGGGCTCTCTCTCACGTGGTGCCTGTGGGCTGTAGCAGAATGGGATGGGTGTTGGCCAGAGGGAAGCAAGGCACATCTCAGTGATGTGGGAAGGGGAGACACCTTGCTGGGGTGTAGGAGGCATCCACACACTGAAAGGAAAAGAGAGGTTTCTGAAAATGTGTTTAATTTCCAGGGTTTCTTTAAGAAAAAGTCTTTCAAACCCAGGGCTAAATTCAGCACGATCAGGAGGGAATTAATTTTGCACAAGCGAAGGGTTGCACCACAGGAGCATCCCAGATTCCATGCATGGCTGGACAGGGTTGAGACAAACAAATGACCTTGGCTAAGACCTGCAACCAGGAGAGAGGAAAACTGCAAGGAACATTGGAGTACCTGAGCTCTGCCTGCTCCAGGACCAACCACGAGGACCTGTCCATCCACGAGGTCTGGGCTGTGTTCTGTGCCACCTCCACACTGATGGACCAGGTGGATCCAGGAGGACACGACCTTCTCCCCAAAATGGCAAACAGGATTTCCTCCCTCACCTCCTCAGGCAATACCTGCAGATGTTCAAGTCCACTTGTAATTTAGAGTAGCCTGATCCAACTCAAGGAAACCACCCCCTGCTCCCATCCCATCCACCCTGCGCCTTTCAACACAGGCACTGGCAGCAGCAGTGGGAAAAAAGGGAACAATCAATTCATTTTGGCAGTGCTTTACAAGCCTTAAACTACCAAAGCTCTTAGTTTTCCATGTTTTTCGTCTCTCACCACTAAATTATTCCTTAATGGACTATTGTCGCAATTTGAGGAATTTTTGACATATTATAAATGCAAACATGCCTGTAAATCTCACTGTAAAATCTCAGCAGGAGAAGCTTGAATAATCATAAACAGTAAATATTTTGCTGTGGCAATGGTTCATAGGGGAAAAATTAGCATTTTACTTCGGTTTGGCCCAAATGTGTTTTGATTTCCTTGGAGGTTGTTGAGGGACTTTTTGGTGCAGTCTCCTGCAATATAAATAATAATGTAGCCAGATGCTTGGTACATAAACACATGGCTGATGAGCAGAGGGATGTGAAGGATAATGTTCATCATCTTTAAAACATTAAGAAACGGGTCTACTGCTTTTAAATTGTAAAAATTTCATGGCATAAACCAAATGTTAATATCCAGGCAGGATCACAGTGGTGATTGGAACGGCCTGAAGTGATGGTGCAATCTAGGGGGGGCTTGACCCACAATCCTGCCCTTTCTGAACTGAAGTCTCAAAACATTATAGATGCAAACAATTTGGAGAAGAGAGCTGGAATGTGGTGGTGGAATTAGGCCATGAGGCAAAACCAGAGTTCTCTTAAGTCATCTCCCTCACATTTGGTTAATTCCTGCTCCATCTGGAGTCATTTGGAGCAGGAGGTTCAGTCCCTCCTGAATGGGACCACATCTCTACTGGGTATCCAGTGCCTAGAGATTTCAGAAATTCCTCTGGAAAACAGAATACTCCTTTCTATGATCATGGGAACCATATCTGAATAAGAACTTACCTCTGAGTTACGAATAGGAATCGATAATTTAACGATCGAGCGATTATTAAACGTTAAATATTTATCACTTCTCTGTGCACGTGACTCTAGATTCCAGAGGTTTAGCAGTATCACCAGCAGTTTGGGTTGGCTCCCATTGCCCCATTTCGCTTCACATCCTCCCAGATTCCAGCAGGCCACAACTGTGATAGTGGGATGGAATCAATACCTCCATGCAAGAGAGAATTCCCAGCACCCCCTGCTCCAGAAAAATCTGCATAGGGTTTCCCATTTCTGTTCCATTGGTGCCACCTATTGGTAAGTGCACATGTCATTCCAAGGAAATTGTCATTTCCTTGGAGGAGCCGTGACAGGGACATGGGTCTCTCACCAAAGGTGGCCAGCTGTGGTCATGACATAGACACCATCTGGGGCAGGCAGAGAGCAAACTCCTCTGGTCTCCTTTGGTCTCATCTCCACTGACCATTTTCCACCAAGTTTAGTTCCCATGAACCTTCAGTCAAACCTCTTGGTGCAGCTGAATTGAGTAGAAAACCCTACAGCTGCATTCTGCTTGGCCTGGCACCACTTCTGTCCTCTGGGAAAGATCAGTGGTCTGTCCCAAAAAGGATGTGGTGCCCCTTGGAGTCTGCCCAATCCTAGGTGGATCTGACCTTCACAAAAACTCTCCTTGGTTCCGTGTATGTCTGACACAGTGATTTGGCCACCAAAGCATCAGTGTGATGTTCTTAGTGCTGGGTATCCATCCATGGGGCAAGATCCCAGGGGGAGTTTGCTAATGTTACTTTCAGCAGATGGGAAAAATCCTGGTTTATGTGATTTATTTTGGTGTTCCAGTTGAACAGTTATCCATTAGCAATAATAACTCTGTTCTCTTTCTCCATTGACCAGGTCTTCCTTAGGAAGTCTTCCCAGGCAAACGGAAGGGAAAAAAAAGGAAAAATCCCTGATTTATGAAGATTAATAATTAATGAAGATGGACCTCTTTATCTCCCTGGAGAGCATCTCCCAGGAGATCCATTGAGCCTCCTTGTGAAAGAGAATGAAACTCAGCTGGAGTCTCACCAAACTTTGCCTGGCAGGAGACCTGTCCACAGGCACACAGAACTTCTCTGCTCTGTTTAGACTTGAAAAAGATTAAAAGTCAGATTCTATCAGAGTATCAGAGGGCATCAGCAATCTCTGGGCCAGGCTCCTGTCCCAGATCCTCCTCCAGTTCAAGCAAAGCCTTTGTTTCCTCAGCTCTGTTCTCCTTGCTGAGGCTGTCACCAGACTTTTGGGAAGCGGTGACAGGAGAGGGAGATCAGAGGGAGAATTTGCGGCCTGGATAACCCTGGGAGAGCCCCAGAGCCCTGCACCCAGTGATCCTACAGGATCTGCAGGCACACAGAGCATTCCCTCATGCAGTGCAGGGGCATTGCCCTAAGGATGACTCCTGTTCCCACATCGGCCTCCAAGGAACAGCACATGACCCCAGGATGCCTCAAATTCATGGATGAATCAGGATGAGTCCTGCTGGGAGCACACTTTCTCCATGTTCCCATCTGATGAGTCATTCCTAGCAATGCCTTCTCCCACATAATTTTCCATGAGGGCTGGAGCCAACCCAGAAAGGTGCTGTTCAGCTCCCTGCTTACCTCCATCCCACCCTTTCCAGAATTCCCCAGTTCTCCCAGAGGCCCCTGTCTCTGATCCCAACACAGCCCTTCCTGTCCCTTACACTTTCATTTCTGTTTCTTTACATCTTTATTAAACTGTATAGCCACTTTGATAGGAAAATTGAAAAGAAAAAGATATGAGGAACAACAAAAAAAGCCATAATTATGAAGATTCAATTTAATTTTAAAGGTTGTGGAAGGAGGAAAAAAAAAAGAAGCAGGAGAAGAAGAAACCAAATTAATTTAGCAGGAAAGCATTGCATGAAATATTGTTGGAGTTTAATAACCATGCAAAGACAGATGATATGTGTGGAAAAATTAGTTGTAGGACCTCATAATAGTCTATTAATATTTTCTACAGGCACAGAAACCCTTTGCTGAATGATTGTAACAAAGTAATCTTTTTTTTTTAAGACATTAAAAAATATCTTCAAAAGGAGAAGACGGCAGCAATGTACAGACTGTAGGGAACGGCGACCCCGGCGGGGCGGGACAGATCCCAGGAGAGATCCAGCCCTGGCTACTCTGCCCTGCCCTGCCACCACTGAGGACAGCTGTCCCAAATGGCGGGACAAGACCCCCTGCAAGGTGTCTCTCCCCAGTTTGGGTGTGACAGCCCACCCAAACTGCCCCTTCTGCCAAAGGCTGGGTGGTTTGCAGCGGAAGAGGGCAATTCGATGGGTTGGTTGGATTGGATTGGGTTGTGTTGGGTTGGGTTGGGGTGAAGAAATCCACAGAGGGGGCCATGCCCATGTCCATTCCCACACACAGCTGCATTTTCCCCTTCCCTTCCACTCCAGGGAGAGGTTAGGCACAGCTCAGCTCCCCTCCATCCTTGGCCTCGCAGCCCTGTTTTCTGCAGATCTCTCTGAACCTTCCTGACCAGCTGTACCTCCACAGCCAGGTCTCTGTCACCACAACGGGACAGCAATGGGCAGGCACGCCCCAAACAACAACAGCAGCCCTTCTCAAGGCAGCCTCAGGACACCAAGTGTGAGCATCAACTCCTTTCAGAGCCTGGAACAGCCTTGGTCCATTGCAGAGAAGGATGCTTGGGTTGACTTGTCATCTTCTGTCCAACACTGAGAGGACAAAGAGGTCCCCACCATAGCGTGGTGGTGGAAACCTGCTGGCAGTGCGGAGGGTGCTCAGCGTAGGATAGCTGGAAGGAGCCTGGGCTTGGGAGGACAAAGGGAATGGGTCAGCCACAGAAGAGCTTAACCCATCTTTGGCAGCGTTTGGCTGCTCTAGAAAAATCATCGGGAATATTTTTGTCTGAGAGGCCGTGCCCGTGAAGGAAAGGGTGGGCTTATCAATTGTGAAATACAAAACCTGGGTGTGCACAGTGTCTCTAAAATCAGCACTGACCCACTCCAATGGAACAATGCCAGGACTGCACCAAGACAAAGGACGTAATGTGGAAAGAGAGGGGAGGTCTCTGTCTGTGGACGTTTTAACTTGGTCTCTGGAAAGGATGTATTTCCTTGGTCCTAAATGGGATTTGCTTTAGCTCCAGACAAAACCCTTAGGATCCTGTAAACTCAACTAGGTCACTCCTGCAAGGAAAAAAATAAAATGAAAGAAAGAAAGGAAAGGAAATTAAAGGCTGAAATGAAAAACAAAATTATACTAAAAGGATGAAATGAAGGGAAATCGAATAAAATGTAAAAATAAAATAAAATAAACCCAGGACAAAACCAAACTGAAATTCCTCATTCAGATTCCCCTTTCTCCTATTTTAATCTGTATAGTGCCATCCAGTTCCAGCCTCCCCCTTCCCCTTTTTTTAAATACAGTCTAATCCTGAGTGTGAACTGATGTAGTTTGTGTGTTAGGGGGGAAAAAAATCTCTCTCTCTTTCTGCCTTTTTTTTCCCTTCTTCTTTCCTTGGCCCAGTTCATTATTTTTCTTTCTTGTCACTCAGTGTGATAGGTTGAACAGAAGTGCACAGATGAGCACTGAAAACGGTGTCACAAGGCCTTAATCTAGTCTTTAATGCCTGACTTCAGAGATGTCATTTATCTTCTAACTGCAGCAGGCTTCCACCAACTTTATCTCTAATAATATATTGATGGATTAAAAGGGTCGGGCAGGAGACCGGGCTGGAAAAATTGCTTATTGACATCAAAATACAGTGCCCTCAACCTGATAAACATGGAGGGGCTCGTGTATCTCCCAGAATAGTTGGCGTTGCTATAATTTTTTTTTCCAGCGTGTTTCTCCCAGGTTCATGGGGTGGTCCAGTAAAATAAACAAACGGAACAAATAAATGGGAAATATGGTTTGTGCGTTGAGGCAGCTGAGTGGGAGCCCTGGCATTGCTGGAATGGTTTAATGACAGCACCAGGCAGGGTTTTTTATCGCCGAGCACGACCTGGCAGGGGAAGGCTGCCATTGTTTTAGGGGCTCGGGGGGGTTTGGGGTGTGCAGGATGAGAGATTGCAGCACCCTGGAACAGCATTTCGGGAGGCTGCTCCTCTCCCCGTGGTGTGAGAGTCGGGAGATGTCTGGAAATCTTTATGGCTGAAATTCATCCCTTGCTGCACGGATCCTGTGCAAGGAGAATTAAACAGGGGAGAAGAAGGGAATGCCACGCAGAGCATCAGCAGGAATGCTGCCTGACCTCCCCTCTCTGACAGATGGGTACCCAGAGGGGAAGTGAGGGCTGGATAAGCCTTATTTTGGGGATGACACAGATGCAGCAGGAGGAAATGTCCCCCTTGCTCCTCAGTCACCACGGGCACTTGGAGTTGATGCTCATTCCTGATTTATCAATCCTTTCTGATTCCCATTGCTCCTCTTGGCGTGGGGACTGCTCCCCCAAGGTCCTCCAGCACAAAAATTGGGCCGGGGCCAAAAAGCTTCCCAATACCACACCTGAGGCTCAGCATCCCACAGCCTCCATAAAAGACAGCAGAAAGGTTCTCCACCACGTTCCAGTTGGGTTTACTAATCCTATGGGACTGCTGGCAGGAAAACCCTTTCATTTATCTCCTGTTTAGGAAGGTTGTTGCAAATAGAGATGACAAAAAAGCACAGATCTTCATCTGGAAGGGAGCTCCAACAGTTTAAGTCTGGTTTATGCTAAGGCCAGGCTGAATGGCAAAATCCTGAAGCCTTTCCTTGGAAGATAAAGTTGAGAAAAACATCCTGAGCAGGACATTGCACTTCAGAATGATGTCCTGGGGCAATTCCAGCTTGACCTTCATCAGGAAGTTGATGAATAGGAAAAGTGGTAATGGGTTCAGTGGGATATTTAAGTCAGATATATGGAAGGAATCCTTCCCTGTGAGGGTGGTGAGGCCCTGGCACAGCTGCCCAGAGAAGCTGTGACTGCCCCATCCCTGGCAGTGTCCTAGGCCAGGTTGGACAGGGCTTGGAGCAACCTGGGATGGTGGAAGGTGTCCCTGCCCATGGCAGGGGGTGGAATGAAATCGGCTTTAAGGAGTCTTCAAATCCACATAATTCCATGATTCTATGATTCCATGATTCTCTCCATCCCAACACCTCTGGTCTTCTTCAATAGGGATGACTCAAAAATCCCACCCATTGTGCTCTGGGATGGACATATTCCACTAAACTACTGCACAGGATTCCCAGGAAGCCCATGAGACAGACAGATACAGAGATAGACTGTGTCACCAGAAAAAGCATTTCATTTCATTTCCCTGGAAAGAAATTCCATGAAAATCAATCCTCCCACAGAAAATGCTGATTTTTGGCAAGAAGCCTTTTTGTGATCGGGAGCTGCTTCAATCCAAAAACATCTGAGCAGCTGTGGCTGCAAGAGGGGTCACATTTCACTGGGATGGACTTCATGTGAAGGTAAGTTTGAGGGAAGTGCTGACCACCACCATTCCCATCCAGGATCCCTAAGAACCACAGAATCAGGGAATTATTTGGGTTGGATGGGACCTTAAAGGTCATCCAATCCCACCCTGTGCCTTGGGCAAGGACGCCTTTCACTGTCCCAGGTTGCTCCGTGCCACATCCAACCTGGCCTTGGACACTGCCATGTATGGGGAGTCTGCAACCTCCCCCTCTCCCTGTGGGGAGGGATATAATTGCAAAAAACAAATAAACAGAGATGGAGAATGGGAAAAAAATCAGCCTGGTGGCCCCAGATAATAAACCAAACCATGACTCTGGCCGGGAATGTTGCTACAGGAGTGACCAGCTGAGCATCCCATCGTCTGGAGTCCCAGTCCCTCAGATGAGAATGACTGGCAGGCACTTGCAGACAGCAGAACACAAGCCTTGCATTATAAGATTGTCTTTCCCAAATTTACCCGCTGAAACGCTGCATTTATCAGCTGAATTTATCAGCTGAAATGCCTCAGACTTCTGGGAAAGCTGCCTCTGGCCGACCACTTGATGGGAAGAATGTCTCCAATTTTTTTGGCAAGTGGAACTAAAGCAGCTCAGCCGCTTTCCCCTACACCTGCCAGTCACTCCTGGCTGCATTTTATCTGAGCACCATTTTCTAATTTCACCACTATCATGATGCATTTCTGCAGGAGGTGGCTAAATGACAAACCACAAGGATTGGTACATTTGGAATATAAATTGAATAAATTACTGTAGTTAAAAATAGCCATTTAATACCCATATTCTGTTAAGGAAAAAAAAACAACCTGATTTTTTGTAAGCACCATTCTTCTCGTGTTTCTCGATTTTCAGACTACCTGGCAAGCAGAGAAAAAAACTCAAATAATGTGGTTTTCTTCCTCAGAAATGGAATTCTCAGAAGCTTTTTGCAGGACATTGTTTCCTTCTCACTAATTTCCCTGGAAGGCTCCACAGCTGGTCATTACAAGTGCAGAGTTTGGCCAAAACTGCTCGGTTTTAGCATTTCCCTGTTCTCTGAGACATCTCACACATCAACTTTTTCCTTTATTCCCTTTGGTTGCCCCATCCGTGCCTGAATTTCCAGATAATCTCTCATCACTCTTTATGCAATGGGAGTTAGTGGGAGTTTCTCATCCCAAAGCCACATGTTATGGCATTTGCCAATCCATGGGGTACCTTGAGCTCCATCCTACAGCCAGCCACAGCCCCTCCTTGCTGCTTCACTCCCAGGATTGGGATATTAAGGAAGCAACAAAGCTAATTCACAGCTCTTTGCTGCATGCAAACTAAGCCATGGCAAACTCCCACTGGTGTCTGTAGCACTGGGATTTTCTCCTCAAAGCTCCACCATTTTCCACTGTTAAATATTAACATATTTTACATGGGAATGGTTCCACTGCTGAGCGGAATGATAAACTCAGTGGATAGGTTTATTTCCCAGGGCTGGGCATTGAAAATAAAAAACATCCATATCACAATTGGCCATCCTTACCTGTTTTCCCATTATTCTCCAGAAGCAATTGCCCAGGATTTAGTGGAGCCATTCCCCAAAGGCGTGGGCGTGCCCAGCTATTTGTGGTGCCACATCCTGGCCCTTCCAAGGTGCCTTCTCCCTCAAACCACTTTTCCCCTGAAGAATCACCCAGTCAAAACCCTCATTATTTTATAACTTCTCTGCCCCTCTTCTCTTCTCTTCTCACCTTGTTAAATACTACTGGAGCAAAGGAGTTCAGTAGCTCTACCATTTTAGCAATACCATTGATTTTGTCTCCCTCTTCATTTATTAATGGAACTACTTTCTCTCTAGTATTCCCTTTTCCCTGATATAATTGTAAAAGCTCTCTTTATTCCCCTTAAGCCTTTCTGCTCTCTGAGCTGGTCTTATCTTTTCCCTGCAAGCCTTAACTGACTGTATATTCTTGTTTAGTTCTCTTCCCTTTCTCCAGTTTGCACTATAGGTTCTTTCTTTACCTTCCTATCTTTCCCTGGTGCTTTGTTATGCCACATTGGATGCTACTTGTCCTTCCATTTATTTCCACAGGAACTGTGGCGTGTCCCACTCTGTGAGACTATTCCAGCATTTCTGGCCTTTTGTCACCCCTCTGCATTTAACTCCCCGGTGCACCTGGGTCACACCTGGCCACATCAGGTCCGGCTAGAAAGGGAAGTCCCACACCTTGTCAGTCTAAAGTCCCAGATAAATGTCCCCAACTAGGAGGGGGGAAAAAAATCTCTGACAAACCACAAATCCTTTTCAGAGCCAAATCTTGTTTCCAAACCCAAGGTTTTCCTTGAAGCAAGAGAGGAAGTTCACAGTAAGGCTTTAATTATTAGGGCAACCTCATCTGGAGCAATCCAGCAGTCTGGATGGGTTTTTCCAGGGTCCCTGTGAAAATTCTGAATGGCATTTTGGGTGATTTGCTTTACTTTTTGATTCATTTGCTCATATTGCTTTGCAATACCAGTGGGTGAAGCCAAAGTGCTCAGGAGCCACCCTGGTCCTCCTCCAGGTCTCCTGCTTTTTGTGAGTGGAATATCTTCATTCCAAAGAGGTAACAACTTAAAAGGAAAAAAAATGCTGTACTCTTTTTAGTGAATCATCATTTCATCTGGTAGAATCAAAGCACTATGTTTTTAAAGTAAGCAAACATACACTCCAATTCCATTAGATTCAAAAATGAAGCCTTTTCCTGAAATTGTAACAAATTCACACTAATATTTTGCTACATTTGACTCTACATTTTTCCATACATGATGTTTTTCTAGCAGCAAGTCCCTGGAACAGAGATGAGAAATATCTTAAGAGCAGAAAACAATGCCTCTGAGGAAAGATTGAAGAAGTTTGGGTTGCTCAGCTGGAGGAGAGGTGGGACGTTGCTCTAATCTCCGAGTTCAGAGGAGGCTTATGGCAAGAGGAAGGGATAGCTTTTCTTCCTGGTAGGTAAGATAAGTAGTGAGCTTAAAACACAGCAGGAGAGGCAGCGGCTGGGGCCGAGGGGCCAAGCTGCTGAAGTGCAGGGCCAGGCTCAGGGGGAGCAGGTTGCATTGATGGAGGGCTCTTCTCACCCACCTGGAGCTGCCTGATCCAGCTGGTGCTGCTGCAAAGGTCATCCCAATGTCCCTTCCAGCTCCCTTTTCCCAGGATTTCACTGACACTGCTGTCCTAGCATCCCTCATTCTGCCAGTTAAATTGTTTTTGGATGCTGCAGTTCTTCTCGAGCACTGCGGGGTTTGGTGGATCCAGGGAGGAACATCTCAGAAGATCTGCTTGGTTCTCCAAGTCTCCTCCCAGCAGAGCTGCTGTGCCAGGCACTGTGCCTGCGGGAAGAAGTGCTGAGGAGCAGGTTTCTATAAAAACATTATCGAGAACATGAAAGAGCCAGGCACTGAACACCAGCAGGATCCATGGAGCCAAAGCTGCCGGGAGCGGCCTTCCAGGCAAACCCTCCCCAGGAGAGCCCCGAGCCCTGGCAAGGGGAGAGAAGGAAGGTGGGATCCTTCAGGGAGTTTGGCTCTGCTCCCTCTCCAAGTCTCCCTGCTGTGCACAGAAGTTATGGCATTGCTAATTACAGGAAATTAAAAAGAGATAGAAAGAGATTCCTGAGCTGAGAGAGTTCTGGGAAAGTCTGTGGATGTTCTGCAATGCCACCACTGCAATTAGGCCCACAGAAAGGGGGACTGGAATGGAAAAGCTTTTCCTATGAGGCAGGAAAAGGCTAATTATAGTTTATTTTTTTGGAATGTATTTTTAAGGCATTAAGTATTTGTAGAATACCAGAAAATAAATTTAACATGGTCTAGGTTGGAGTGACAGCAATGGGAGGCTGTGGCAGAATAGAGCTTGTCCTTAACCCACAGCAAATGTCCCAGGCCAGGAGTTCCATCCAGGAGAGTCTGCTGCCAGGAAGAGCTGAGCAGGTCCAAATGCCATCAGGCCTGGAACAGGTATCCATACAGTCACACTGGATGCTCAAGGACATAAAAATGCAGAACTATGACCATGTTGGTCACACCATCCAACAAGCCAACCAGGCTCCACAAAAAGACCTGGTCTTTGTAACTTTTCTGACAACTCTTTCGTTAGTCCAAGCACACTCTTGAAACTCCTCTTTCCAGCATCTTGGAAACATTCTTCCTACAAGATATATTGGGAAGAAATTTTTCCCTGTGAGGAAGGTGAGGCCCTGGCACAGGGTGCCCAGAGAAGCTGTGGCTGCCCCTGGATCCCTGAAAGTGTCAAAGGCCAGGTTAGACAGGACTTGGAGAAACCTGGGATAATGGGAGGTGCCCCTTCCCCTGGCAGAAGATGATCTTTAAGATCCCTTCCAAACCAGGCAACTCCTTGATTCTATGATTTACCACCAAACTTCTCAAAAGATGAGATGATACTGTGCTTTCATCTTCCACAGGTGAGCAGCTCTTTTCCTGGCTCTTCCATGTCATCCAAGAACACAGGATTAGTGCATTTCCATGCTTTTGACCACTACATCAAATAACCCCTTCCCTCCTCCATCCCTCTGCAGGGCATGTGGGAGATTTCCCTCACTGGTTTTGCCAGGAGCCATCCCCAAAGCCTCAACACTTTAAGGTTTGGAGCACATCCACCCCACCAGCCCCAGCATTCCCGTGGTGCAATCATGGCAAGTCTTTAAGCATTTTAAGGAGGGGGGTGGTGGAGAAAGGAGGTCCGTGTTTGCAGAAAAAAAGGGAACAATAATTCCTTCAGCAGTTTGATGTTAAAGAAAAAATAGAGGCTTGTAAGCTGCTCTGAAGCTTGAATGTCAGAAGTAGACCCCGGGGACGTGGATTAGAGGGCACAATGAAGGTGAGGCTGTGAAATGAGCATCACGGATCTTTGGGCGATTGTTAATAAGAACACAGAAATGCAAATCTCCCAGAGCTGGTGAGCCACCAGCCCGTGTGCCTACAAATCCACGTGTGGCTCCAAGCAAACTATGGGAGACGCACACCAGGGTGGGAAAAGGCACGAGGCTGGTGGTGCTTGTTCCAGCACAGAGGTCTCCTCTCCAGCTGGTGGACAGCAAGAGGTCCCTCACAGGAGCAAGCCCAGGGTCTCTTCATGCACAAAGATAAAGGGATGTGATCCAATCTAAGTTTGGCTGGGTCCATGAATATGCTCTTTGGAAGCACTTGGCCGCCTTATGTAGATCCACTGAGAGATCCCCTTGCATGTGACAACAAGCAATTTGCATGTAATTTAATTAATCCTTGCTACAAATAACAGATTGATTGTCTCCTTCCTCTGCTTTTTACTTGGTTTTGCACAGGAATCCATCCCAAACTCTTTATGGGGCTGAGTCGAGGAGAAAGCCAAGCTGGAAGTCACACACAGGTTCCTCCTGCAGTGAGGGGTTTCTTCTTGCTGATTTATGTTGCTCTGCTGTTTTGGGTTTCCAAGCTGAAAAAGGAGCTCTGATTCCATGCTGCTCTGAGCTCTGAGAGGAACAATGAGTCACTGAAGACATCCCTTGCATGAGCATGAGCTTTCATGAAAGTGGTTCCTCAGTTCCACTCGATGAGACAGACAAACGCTTCCATAACAGCATTTCAGTCCTCTCCTCAATGGCACAGCCTTTGGATTGTTGAGGATTCTGTGGGGAAAGGGTCTCTCCTCAGGCCTGAACTATGCTCAGAACAACCCTGAGGTGGATCTGCAGACACCTTCCCAACCAGCACCTGGTCCTTGCACAGGACCTTCCCCTTCTGCTCAGACATTTCCATTGGACCTTCTCCTCTCTCTGAATGCAAGTCAAAGAGCAGAATCAGTAAATACTGAATATCTGATACCCTCCTGATTCCCATCCTGGGAAGGACAGGGAATGCCATCCCAGTCTCCTACACCTCTGGCTTTTAAGCTGCTGCAGATTTGGCCCAACCCGAGCTGGCCCTTGAGAAATGCTCTTAGCAAAGACAGTCGGGCCAAGGTGGGGATTCACAACAGATTTGGGGTAGAACCCGACCTTTGGTGGGTGCACCTCACACCCACATCCCTCCCAGGACCCCCAGCTAGCAGCAAGGAGAAAATGTGCCCCACCAAAGTTAGCACTGGGTGGGTTTCACATCATGTCTCCAGGCAGAGGAGACAGCACAGCCTTCCATGGGCTCATCCCTCCTTCTTTCTCTTTGGAATCCTTTATTTTTTCCCCCCCTTTCTCATTCTGTCTTTGCTTGAATTTCAAGGTTAAAAAAAGTCAGGATACAATAGTAAATATGTAAGATTAGCTCCTAAAATATGTTAGCAAGTGAAAGCTAAAGAAAGCCAAATGAATTTAAAAAAGGCTTTCTTGAAGCTTAGAACAGAGACAGTTCTTTTGATCCTTTATCACACCATAACAAAAAAAGCACCGAGCGAGATCCATATATATAATATACATATAATATATATATTTATACACCCCATGTGCTGGGCTGTGAGTGCGTGTGTGTGTGCATGTGTGTGTGTATGTGTGTATTTTAATTCACATAGGCTTTCCTTTCTTTAAAATGCTGCAAGAAGCTTTTTTTCTGCAGATTTCTTTTTCTTTCTTTTTTTTGATATTTCAAAGCTGGCAGTTCAGTAAATGGCTGGAACTGCCACATCTCTGTTCTTGCTAAAGAAATCAATGCTAATCCTATTACTGGCAGTTATCACCTATCCCAGAAACCGCGGCTAAAAGAAAAAAAAACCACTGAGATGTCAAAGTAGGAAAAAAGCATGGGGGAAGGGGAGAAAGCGCCCTTCATTCACTTTCAAACAGTGATTGTTTTCTTATTTTTGATCATTTTTTCCTGTTAAGAGAGAAACTAAACCACAAAAAAAAAAAAAAAAAAAAAAAAAAAAAAAAAAAAAAGGGG
>JAWWMS010000015.1:20737301-20739801 GCA_035048045.1 Chlorospingus semifuscus
CCTTCCTGAATTGCTGGGCCCAGAGCTGTCCCCAGGGCTGGAGGTGCCTCACAGGTCCCAGCACAGAGGGGCAGTCACTGCCCTGGGCCTGCTGGACACACCATGGCTGGGACAGCACAGGGGCCATTGGCCTCTTGCCCACCTGGGCACACCTGGGCTCGTGTCAGCCAATGTCACCAGCATCCCCAGGTCCCTTCCCTTGGCTGCTTGGATCTCACAGATGGTGCAGAACAACTCCAAGAAAACTGCAAATGGAATAAGATTTTGTGTAAAGAGCTCTCACAGCAGCATCAACACTGGAACATCCTGAGGTTACCTGGGAGTATAAGACCCAAAGTGATGCAAGATATCTTTGGCTCTGGCCCTGTGGCAGAATGACAATCTGAGCCATGGGCTAAAACCCACCAAAAGCTCAGCTTGCACTTGGCATCCTGGCAATTGTTTTAGGTCACGAGTATTTTCATGAATATGTTTATAGGAAGAATTCAATCAAGGTTGAAAGAGACCATAAAGCACCAGGAGCCACAGAGAAAAATCCATTGTACAATGAGCCACCTGGACTTCAGAAAAAAAAATGTAATGAAATTGCAAAAGTACTCATTAAATGTGAAATACAGGCCCAGTAAGGAGCTTAGCAGATATGCTTTCAAGAACACCTATAAATAATGAAAGCAATGAACTGCAGGAAGAGGAGTTTGAAGTAAATATGAGTCAAGTACTACCCATGTCTGAAATGAAATTTGACAAGCTCAAACAAGTAACACAAAATGACCCAAGTTGACAACAGTTTGGGGAAAGTAATTCTACAAGGATGACCAAAGGAAATATCAAGCCAGTGCTGAGCATAAAAACTTATTGGGATTAGAGCTCTGAAATTGCTGCCATTGATGGGGTTGTGCACAAAGGACACCCTGCCATAACACAATGTCTGCACAAGGGCACAAACCCTGTTTCAGGGACAGAAACCCATGGGGTGCCATGGAAAGGACAGAGTTCTGCCAACACAAGCCAGGGGGATGTAAAAGACTCTGATATGACCTAAGGGTGGGATTAGGGTGGATCCACTTTTGGGCTACACCTCCATGATGGCAAACACAAAGTTTCAGCTGAGATACTCAAGCCCACCTTCGCCTGGCATGTAACCAACCAAAAAAGTCATTGCAGAGCTCCACTTTCTGCTTTTGGGGGTTGCAGATGAGTGAAAGTGAAGCACAAACCCATGTTCTAGTGCCAAGGTGTTCAATTACACCAGTGGGATCAAGGCAGTGCCCTCAAGTCCCTAAAATACATTAAAGATCTCATTGTGGGTGGAGCCTTTCAGAACAATGTAGAGTCATGGAATCCTTTGGGTTGGAAAGACCTGCAGGATTGTAAACTCCAACCTTTTAACCAGTACCACAATGCCCACAAGATGGAAAGTCAGTAGGGAAGAGGAAAAGAGGAATTATGCCCAAATAAGAGCAAAGAGCTGAAAGAAAACCCTAATTTCCACCATGTGGGGAACAAACATTAAATGCACCACTTTCCTGGCTCCATATTATGGATTTATTTCCATGAATTACTACAGACATACAGCCCATTTCATGGCTGATCCACACAGGAAAAGGAATCCTGAAGGCAACAGGGACCTCTTGCAGGTGTCCCCTTCATTTGAAAAGCTGGCTCCATCAGAGCTCCTGCAGATGTTTCCACTGTTGACAGATTTACTCCGGTGTCAAAATTAATTGGAGCCAAGAAGAATTATTCACCCAACAAACTGAATCTATGAAGAGGGTCAAGACTCTTTCATGTTCCATCATCCAGTAAAAAAAAATAATAATCATGATCCCATCAGCACCCCCTGGGAAATAGCAGCTGATAATGGCACATCACAAAGCAGAATGTTGCTCTCCTAAGCTGCTGTTATCTGCTCCTACAAGGACAGGCCACGAAGGCCAGCAACCTCCCCACATCCAAATCAGCTTTGCAAACCCATTTTAAAATTTTTTCGATTGTTGATGCACTTTGTCATCTCCATGCACTCACAAAAAGATCAATTTGCTCATTCAGAGGGGAAGAGAATGGTGAGCATGAGCTGACAATGTATGCTCAGCTCTGGGCACGCTGCTTTTACAAAGATAGTGACAAACTGGAGGCAGTTCAGAGAAGAGTGACAAAAATGATTTGTTCCTTGAGGACTGATCCATGAAGAGCAAAATACACACAATTTGGTTTAGTGATGACTGCAGGAGGCTGAAAACGTGCATTCTAAATGTTCGAAAAATGGGCTTGCAAAAGAAGGAAGAACAAAGTTTTCATTTGGATGCAGCTCAAGCAGAAAGAAGTAAGGCTACTTTTCAGGGAAAGTGTCCTGGAATCATCTGGAAAAACCTCATAACAGAAGAAAAAGAAGATTTGTGCCTTCAGTAATTTTAACCCTTAAAAAACTGGAAAATATATCAATGAAGACAATACTGACCTTGATAGGAGGATGAGCCATTTCCAATTTTCTTGCTTCATT
>JAWWMS010000015.1:20744801-20752579 GCA_035048045.1 Chlorospingus semifuscus
CCACCTCTGATCCCAGGGAAGGAGATGTGGCCACAAAGGGCTATGGACTGCTCCTGCAGCCAGCTGGGATGAGCAGACTGGAAGCTGTAAGACCTTCCAAGGATTTACACACCTCACTGTACACACAGTCACCCTTTCCCCATTCATCTCCTTGGATGACCCATTTTGCATTCCCCTCCCACCTCTGCTCAGAAATCCCTCATCCCACACAATCAGTGTGTTTGCCTCCCTACCCTGTGAGAAATGCTTTGGCTGTAGGAAATCCAACTGCATTCTCATTATTCCAGGGCTAAACCACATACCAGGATGCCAGCCTGCCCTGGGAAGGAGGAATCCTCCTTCCTGAAGCCCTGGGCTGCACAAACTGCAGACAAACTTCAGGGCAAACCTTCTCTTCTCAGCACATCTGCAGAGGCATCTGACTTGGCCAAAACCAGGGAGTTTGAAGCAGTTAAAGTCACAGATTGGTCCCAAAGCCAAATTTCAAGCCCCTGTGAAAATAAAAATAAAGCATGAAAGCGACAGAATTTCTCAACAATGTGGGTGATGTATTTTTTTCCCTTAAATAACTGTAAAACAATGCCTTTTCCCCATATCACACTCTTGGATCTGGTTAAACTCTATTTCCCTCCTGTTTCCTCACACACACACATATTCATGTACACAAAGCCCAGCCTGAGCCAACGGCCTGCAACTGAAAATTTCAGCCTGAACTGTTCCATGTTGGCAAGGATTTAGCATTGGAAAAGAGAATCTTTTAATGGGAAACGTTTGGCAATCTGAATTGCAGGCAGCACTGCCAGCTCCACCAATAATTATAGCTTAGTTTAGTGATCATCTGTGTGCTAAAGAATATATTTAATGACAAGAGCATTTGCCAGTGATATTCAACTTCCAGCTGACTAGGAGACAGCCATGGATGCAGGAATGACCTCGCCCTGCCTGTTTGCATCCAGACCTTCTGCCTGAGCCACAGGGAGCTGCTCCATTGCGTATTTTAGACAAGCCTCAAGGATGCTTTGGTTCCCTTCCATCTCTAACCTGCCCCAGGCAGTGGGAGAACTTATCTTTATATATAAGGAGATGCCTTATTCCCCATGGACAACCAGCAAGAAAACCTCTTGAATCTTCATGAAGTCTGCAATGGATTCAGAGAAGGTAAACAACACAGTCTCTCTCTGCTCCACAGCTTTCCAGTGGAGCCAGGCAGCTTCAAAAAATTTTCTGTGCATGCACAAATTCCAACAGCTCCATCCAAACTCTGCTGCTTTGTGCACATGACAACCATTCTCCCACTGGAAGGCTCTGGCTGAGAGCTGAACCTGTCCCTGTCTGGCTCTTTACCACTTTTCCAGCTGCCAGGTGTCTCTGGATTCATGGAACACCAGACACTGGAAGCCAACTCTGCTAATTCTGATGGCCCTGGTCCAAGTGGGTCTCCACCAGCCACCTCTGGAGGAACCTGAATGAGGCAGTTGTAGATTGAATATTGGGGAGAAATTCTTCCCTGTGAGGGTGCTGAGGCCCTGGCACAGCTATCCAGAAAATTTGTGTCTGCCCCTGGATCCCTGGAAGTGTCCAAGGCCAAGTTGGACAGGGCTTGGAGCAACCTGGGATAGTGGAAGGTGTCCCTGCCCATGGCAGGGGGTGGCACTGGATGGGCTTTTAAGGTCCTTTCCAACCCTTTCTGGGATTCTATGAGCCTCAAAGAAGAAAATGCCAAACAGTGAATATCTCCAAAGAATGGAATTCTCCCAGACCTCTGTCCCTGTCCTGGCACCTTCCATTTGTTCTGGGCTCCAACCCCACAACCATTTCATTGATCTCCAGTGGTCTTGATCCAGTTTGGCAGCATCTTTTGTACTGGGTCCCCAAACTGCCCACAGTATTCCAGATGTGTCCTCACACATTTCTTCAACACTGTTGAAGAAATATCCCTTCTCTTGACCTGCTGGCCACGGCAACATCCCGGAACCCACAGATTTGTGCCTTAACAATTAAATTATGGCCAAGGGCCAGACCTGTACCAGGCCAGACCGTCAGCCTCCAGGCAAGCCTAGGATACAGCTCTATCCTCCTCAAGTTCCTCATTTTACCACAGTAAATTAGCACAATTTAATTAACACAATCAGTGTTAAAAAACAAACAAACAAACAAACAAACAAAGGGAAAGTCTTTGATAAGTGTAAAAACATTCACCACTAACTCACATTTAAAACATAGTGATTAGGGAATACTATGCTTTGAGAATCCTTATTTTTTTGAGATTAAAAAGTAGCTCCTCTATGCCTTCCCAGGTTAGAAACCAGCCAGACAATAAAAAAGTTTTACCGTGGTTAAAATTTCCTTATTCAAAATTGAGCTTCTCCTTTCAAAAGTTTCCTCTTCTCACTTGAATTTGGCTTTTCCCTTGAGGCACAAGGATTCATATTCTTTCCAAAGGGTATTTATGCTGGGATTTAATCCTGTCCCTTGCCATTTGAGTGGCTCTATAATTTAGACTAACACACAGCACCCTTCCATCCCAGCTCCAGGATGGCTCTGGCACAAGGGACTGTGTTATGAGATGTCTGAAATCAAGTTATTATCTCTTCCATGAATTGAAACCTTCTTAGAGACAATGTTTTACAGATAAACCTTATTTCTAGGTTTCAGCTAATATTCTAATACTATTTTAAACCCAAAAATTCTTAATTCTCCCTTTTCTTGTAGATATTAGCAACTCCTTTGTCCTTAATTCCACTTTAATAACATCCTTGTTTTAGAATTTCCATGGGGTTTAAATATTGTCTTCAGCGTTTTAAGCCAATCTCCAACACTTGCCAAAGTTTTACAGTTCCTGGCAAACCTCCTGGGAATCTTGTAGAGTCAGAAACCAGGGTGTGATTGTGTCTCCCTCACCCTTCCCATCCATCCCAGCTGGACATGGGTGTCCCATCGTTCAGCCCAGGGAAGTTGGTGTCTCCAGTTACAGAGGGGATTTTTTTTTTGGCCAATGCAGGAATTGGCACGATTTGGCCAAGCCAAACTGCAACCACCTGTCCTGGGCATTTGGAGCTGGGTGCCTCTGGAATTGCCCAGCTCAGAAGCTGGCAAAGGCAGCTCAGCAGGGAGGTACAAGCAGAGCTTGTCTGCCCATGTGCAGGTGCAGGGGACTCAGGGGTGGAGTCCTCTTTGAGGAGCACTGGATGTGGGAGGGCAAAGGAGGTGTCCAAACCACAGAATTCTTTGGGTTGGAAAAGACCTCCAGGATCAGAGTCCAACCATTCCCCCAGCACAGCCAAGGCCCCACTGGCCCATGTCTCCAGGTGCCACATCCACATGGCTTTTCAGTCCCTCCAGGGATGGGGACTCCAGATGGACAATGTTCCCAGGGAGGTGTCATGGGATGCCCAGGAGAGCTCAACATATGGATACAGCATTTCTTTTCATTCCTGGGAAGGATAAGAGCATTTTTCCCTGCCTGTGGACCTGCAGGAGACATCTCTGCAAGGACCCTTTGATGCTCAGGTGAAACCACTGTCACTGCAACTCCATTTCTTCATCTGTAATTAAAAGCCTCAAAAATTTTCCAACCCCTCTCCCACCTTCTTGGTACCTGGTGATGTATGAGAGGTGTCAGAGCAGGACAAGACTCTCTGGAGCCTCCTGAGCCTGCGATGCAGGCTCCTTGTCACCCTGGTCCCATTTTGCATGATGCTGTGATATGTAAATCAAACAAAAAGCAACCCTGGTTTTCAGGAGCACTTTAAATTTAGTATCTCAGGAGCATTGCATTTAGGCTTAATGAAAGTTATGATATGTTGATTAAATACTAGCTGAGGGCTGAAAGAGCACTTCCTGAGCTTTAGAGGGCTGCGGGCAATAAATTGAGTTGCCACCCAATTATTCTGGCTGACTGGGATCTCCACAATGGATCACAAGGCATATTTGTCACAATGCTGGGGAAGGAGGGCACTGGCCCTTTTAAACTTTAAATTTTTGGGACCTGGGCTCAATCCTACTTCTGCACAGGCCATAAAGCACAGAGACCTGCCTGCTCTGCCAGGTTCCCAGCATATGCCCTGCAGAGCCATGACATCTTGCATGAGTTCCCTGGGAGATTTATTCAGGCCATGAATTTCCCACCCTGAACTAAAAACAGGACAAATTTTGTCTGTAACAGAACAAATTTGAGCCCTGTGTGTGATGAAGACCAACGAGATGTGTGTATCATCCACCAGCTTCCTGAGAGGAGACAATAAACCTTCTCCACTGCAGAGAACAGGTGGAGCAAACCTCCCCCAAAGCCCTAGCTCAGGACTGGGCAAGGATGAGCATCCTCACACACTGACATTACACCCTTAACACAACCAGATCTCCTAGGAACAGGGAGGTTCTGTAAAAGGAAAAGCTCATCATCAATCTGGATTATCAACACAGCTTTCTGTGATCACTCACAATCCAAATCCATCTGCCTCAGACCCTGAGGAGAACATTTCTCTGTGGGAAGAACCATGTTCAGCGGGGATGGGAAAACATTTTGGAATAAAACTTCAGGACACTGGAAACAGGTCCCAGGCACAACTCAGACTCACTCTTGCCATTGGTAAGCCATTTAATATTCTGAGTCCAAACTTTCACCAACAAACCTGTTTCTATTCCTTAATATCTTCACAGGATATCATTCCTTAATATGTTCAGTGTCAGAGTTAGAGCTTTTCTGCATGTGCAGCCCCAGGGACAACACAGACCCAACCTGTTATCCCTGTCATCAGGAAAACAATTTATCCTGGGCATGCAAGATGATAGAAGGAGCTCTTTAAACAGGGATACAAAGAGTTGATTCATCCTGAATGAACCAATCCTTTCTTTATTTGGATACAGCTGTAATCCACTCGTTCCATGTCAGAAATCTGCTGCCCACTGGTGAGTGCCAACGTCTGCTCTCAAAGTACTCAGACAGTTTTTGCCTCTCCATAGGGAATGTGCCTCCAGGAACATGGATCCAGCCTTTTTCCACACAGAGCAACCCATTAATGCCCAGCAAGAGAGGACTCAGCATCCTGCTTGGGAAGCTCTTGGGACCAGCCCATGCCCAATGAACCAACAGGTCTTCTTCCCATCTCACTTATTCGGAGCTGGGAGCAGTGAGAGGAAAGAACAGAATTGATTTGGGTTTTTAACACCCTGTAATGACTTCCACATTCCATGTGTCATTTCCAGATCAGGTAAGTGGGACCATCCTTATCCATCATCTACCAAATCATTCAATCCCTAAAATGCTGAATTAAAACAATGCCACAAAATACCATCCTGGAATCACACATAACATTATCCTGGATTTTCAAGTGCACTCTAGCAAGGGTGAAAAGTGTAAGGTGATCCAGAGCTGGGTGTCAAGCTCTGCCACAATAGAATTCAAAATAATTGTGCTGTTGTTTGACAGGCAGTAAAATTCATGGTGGTCTATTAAATCAATGGCAATGTAATGTGGAACACTGCAGATTAAAAAGAAAAAAAAGGCAGAGTTCACAAAGAGAGGCCATTGGAAAGAATCCCTTTGGAGCTTCTAATAGGGTTGATTTGTGGCAGGAAAGGCTGATACATGCAAGACAGAATAGAGGGAAGGGAAAACAAGACTGGGAGAGAGAAGCAGAAAGAGAAAAAGTAAAATAAATGTAAAAGAGGAGATGAGTGAGGGGAAAAGGGGAATGAAATAATTGTAAAGAAAGTACTAACAAGTTGTTATCATATATAGATGCCTCATCCTTGGCACCTTTCACACCTTGGCTGTTTTGTCACAGCCAAGGGTTCCTTCTGCCAGCTCCTGGGCACAACCTGCTCCAGCTGCCAGGAAGAGACAGAAGGATTAAGGTCAGAAAGTGAAATCTGCTTCTATTATCTTCAGTAGAATTCATCCCAAGGGCAGGAAAACCCCTCCAATTTTAGAAAAGGAACTTAAAACACTTGTCTCAAAGCCAGGCTGAGGCACAGTGAGTGTAAAAGTGGTGTTGGAAGAGTATGACTTCCCATGGCTGGATGTATCTTCTCCTGGCTGGAGACAAGTTTCCAATCCTGATAAGCACCCCAGGGCCAGTCAGGCATTACAGCCCCCTTGTGTCATTCCTATTTTAAAATGCAACAGGGACATCTTATACCCAGGAATTCTGGTGGGTCTAGGATCTGGGAAATCCTTTTTCATTAGATCACAGTGGCTTCATGAGATTTTCCTTCCTGGTTCCAGGGAAGCAGGTGTGCCAAAGGCATTTGTGAAGAGGAGCGTGGGTTTGTGCCTGAATGCATTACCTGGAGTGAGTGGGAGCCAAGCCTGGAGAAGGCTGTGCTGGCCATGGGGATCACAGAGTTTCATCTGTCAAGTGTAGCAGTAGAAGGATTTCCAATTCCTTAGAGAGTTGGGGCCTGTTTCATGGCAGTGGCTGAACCTTTCAGAGAGCCCTTTTGTCATGAATAAAGAGGCAAACAGTCCTGAGGGATTCAGGAGAGGCTGCTCCAGCAGTTAATTGCTGTCACTGACTTCATCTTATTTTCCTTGGGAATTTATCATACTTCAGCCCCACCAAGCGCTCCTGCTAGGAGCTCTCTGTTCTAGGAGTTCAGTGGGAAGTGCTGTGTCCCTCAGAGCAAAGGTGCCTCAAGCACCTGGTGCAGGTGTTGACATTGAGATACCACAGTCAAATTACCCTCCAGAGCTTCCTTTTGGTCTCCTGACTCCATCTTATTTGCAGTTGTTTGCTGAACCCACAGCTTTTGATGCATTTATGCCCCCTCATAGTGTGTGACACCATGTCTGAGTCCTGCCTCCCAACAAGGACCATCCCAGCTCCATTAGTGGAGATAATGTCCCTTATTTGCTCTAAATTGCTCTGCCAGGTGTCACAAAACCCTCCATGTCTGGGGACAGCAAAAGGAAGGACACAAAAAATCCCTTAAAATTCAAAAATCTCTTCAAATTCACTGCCTCCTTTCAGAAATATATATCTAAGTTATAACCTCCTGGAGCCCATCATTGCTTCCTAATCTTTCTTGCATTTGATGCCATTGAAAAGTACATTGTTTGATTTGGGTCATTTTGGATCAATCAATACATTTTACCAATTCATACAGCCTAGATGAATTCTATAAACCCATTTTTTTCTCTCCAACCAGAAAGGCCCACAGCAGTGATCCAGGAGGTCCCAACCTTCCCATTCAAATATTTTTTTCTTTCTCTAAATTACAGGACAATTTTACCAAACAGTTTTTAGGGGAAATCCTTCTGATGTGGGGCCCTAGCCCAGGAAAATGGGGCAACCAAAGTTTGTCCCCTCTTCTGGGACAAACAGTCAAGGCAATAAAGATGAAGGAGATTTCTACAGCCTCTCTCAAAGAGTTAAAACCTTGGGCTGAAAGAGAAAGGCACCAGCTGGAGCTGCACAATGGTGTGAGCAAACCGTTCTTTGAACAGGCCTGAGTGTGCTCTCATCTCCAGTCTTGAGCTAAAACCGGGTGAAAGGCTGGGAGAGTTGGGATTGCTCTGCCTGGAGGAGAGAAGCTTCAGGATGACCTAATTAAGGCCTTCCACTGCCTGAAGGAGCAAACAAGAAACATGGAGAGAGAATATTTCCAAGGGATGGAGTGCCAGGACAAGGGGCAATGGCTGCACACTGCCAGAGGGCAGGGTTAGATGGATATTGGGAAGGAATTCCTCCCTGTGAGGGAGGTGAGGCCCTGGCACAGGGTGCCCAGAGAAGCTGTGGCTGCCCCTGGATCCCTGGAAGTGCCCAAGGCCAGGCTGG